>NHZP01000062.1:0-274734 GCA_003313425.1 Pseudopyrenochaeta lycopersici
GCCATGACACTCAACGACTCGCTGTTCAGTAGCATGACGCATGAACAGTGGACATCAACCATCTTCCCCAAAGTCCACGGTTCAAAGAACTCCACGAAGCCACACTCTCCCAACCCTTGGATTTCTTCATCCTTGTCTCTCTCTCCACTCCTTCATCCGCAATGCAGGACAATCAAACTACGCCGCGGGCTGTGCCTATCAAGTCGCACTGGCCAAGTATCGCAATAACCTAGGCTTGCCGGCCACGGCAATTGATCTAGGTATTGTCGGCGGCGTGGGATATGTGGTAGAGAAGAAGGAGAGCGGAAAAAAGATCAAAGTGCAAGAGTTCAAACACATTAACGAAGCAGAGATGCTAGCACTTATCGAATTGGGAATCCGACAGCCAATGACCGGCCATTTAGTTACGGGACTGGACTCTTATCTCGACATCGCAACGATGAAGGAAGGCAATATGCCGTTCTTCGCAAAGGATCCAGTACTAAGTCATCTCGAGTACCTTCGCCCGCATTTCAAGACCGAAACTACAGTGCAGTCTACAAACGACGGGGCAACGCCAGCTTCCCTCTCGCTGGCCGCTCAACTCGCCTCCGCGCCGTCCACCGAGCAGGCGAAATTTATATCCAGACTGCCCTCATCAATAAGCTTTCTCGTAGCTTAATGACGGATCCGTCTGAGCTGGATGCTATTCGCTCGATGAGCGCGTATGGAACCGACTCGCTGTCGCCGTCGAGATGAAGAACTGGATCCAGCGCGAGACCAAGGTGACAGTCAGTGTATTTGACATCTTGCAGGCGACGAGTATTGAAAGTTTAGTTGAGAGAATTGCTGAACGGGTTGGTGGCCAGAGCGAGCGAGAGCGAGGCGAGGCCAGTAAAAGGAAAGTCAAAAATTGCAGAGAATGAAAAGGGATATGAATTGCACAACCGAAGTGAGAACATGTGCCCGGTATGGTCAGAGCTGTCCTCAACATTCAACTATCGCGGATATCAATACTGGCTTTTTGTTGGTATATCCCCTGCCGCTGCCTCTTCTGGCGGAAGCGCTTTGGTTGAGGGTGTTTCAAGCTCTTTATTCGGTTGGTCCTCCCTCTTTCACTTTAAAAATTCCAAACTGGGTTTCGGCATCGGCGCCCCTGGCTTCGCAAAAAAAGGATCCATTACGCTTTTATGTTGCCAACCAGTGTTTTTTGTAGATTCTGTCGACTCTTCTCTGCTGCGATTTCCGACTTCAGCTCTTCGACTTCGGAGCAGTCTTGACAACCTCCTCGGTCTTCTTCTCGGCGAAGAGTGGCTTCCAGGATACATCCTCTAGCGCTCGATCGATGGCATTGCTCGTGCCAAGCTCGATCAGACCCGCACGCATTCGATCCGCGTCTGTCTCAACAATAGGGCAGTTCGAGAGGTTAGAAAATTATGGAAAGATCACTTCAAGCCACCTATAGAGCAGCGCTTTACTCAAGATTCGCTAGAAACGCCATACGAGCGATGGAAGCGTGAGAGGTATTTAAATATAGATGTTGGTAGTACAATAGGTGATGACTTTGAGCGTTTTATCATAGTATGTTTGCTGAATGTTCTTTACAGTTAAGCTAATTAATTCTACAGGCTACTCCTGTCTCTATTGTGAACAGTCTCCGCTTGAATATTGGCTTGAGCCAACGCAGCAGAAGACGTATCCTGAACTCAGTTTATTGGCCATCAACATACCATCTATACCCGCGATGTCCGCAGAGGTGGAGCGTATATTTAGTAGTTCTCGGCGTACGGTCTCATGGGATCGAACGAGGCTTTCAATCAAGACGCTAGAGATGCTGGAGTGCTTGAAGCATTGGGTCACGACTGGGCTTTCTTATGAGACTTTTCTGACAGATGAAGCGGTTCAGAGGGCTATAGAGTCTACGGAACAGGAGTTTGCGTGACTAGAGGATAAATTAGAGGGCAACAAGCCATAATACTACTGCTACACCGTACGTCATACATCACCGCTTCGAATTATTGAATCAAACTGAATCTGAGCCCTGATTCAATGAATCATCCTGAAGCAGGCCTCTGCTTCAGGATCAGTCCGGTTCAATGCATCTGTCAGATGTAAGGCCCGATAGGGTGTTAGATGTCACGTGTGGATCTCCAAGTTGCGAGATCCTAGATGGTAGCACAAACTCTCGGGTGTAACCACTTGGCGGAGGGACACACAAAAAGGCAGAAAATAGAGAACACACAATCAATCACGTTCATCATTAAAATTCATCAAAGATCAAGCCAAATAGTCCTTGAATCTGACAGCATCACTAACCACTGCCTCATCGCCCATCTTAACAAAGGCCGTTCTAGAAGATGGCTAATCCGGTTGTTGCAAGGGATTTGCAAAATAGACAAAGGAGGGCGTAAACTTCCTGAACTGAGGCAGCTGATGTGCAAACGGTGCGCCACACCGCAGAGCTGTTAATGCTTAGTCGACGATGAGAAATAAGTTGGCGTTTTCGCAGGCTACGCATGCACTCTCCCACTCGTATGGTGTGAGCACATAGCCGCTTGCTTGCTAAACTATCTCTACAAGGACAGCAATGATCCCTCTCTTCGCGAATTTCTAAAAGCTTTTTCGTGAGTTAAGCTCTGTCTTGCATAAGGTCGAGAGACAGTAGCCCTGCTGGAGCCCCACATCGTGAAATTTTATTGTTAGAACCTTCAACGCCTGCGGAGGGTTAGTTGATTTCTAGCTGTGCTCAGGGAAGGCCATAAATACTAGTGGGCCATAGTATCCACCAAACTGCCCTTGAGTGCAGCAATCTGCGGAGTTTCCTCGAGGATATCCAAATGGATATCCAAACAAGGGAGTTTGATTTGGCTGGATATATATGGATATCCATTTTAGCTAACATGATGTCCAATTTGGCTCCAAATTTAGAACTCTGATGGACAGTGACTTTCATCTGCTTGAATTAATTCGTTTTACTATTTTGCCTGGAATCTGCATATTCGTTCCCTCACGCGTTCTCAAGTGCAGTTACAGTACATCTATATGCATGGTGTCGTGGCAAATCGGAAGCTGGAGCCTTCCGTATAGGAGACCAATTGTCTGTCGATACAGATCCATCCCAACCGTACCGTGCCAACTTGGCCATGTTCTTCATAGGTCATGTAGCCGTAGTCCTCTTGTCAGCAGCGGCCGAAACTCTTTCTGTCTCCTGAAAAGTCCCAAATCCGGCCTTGCGTTTGTGCTGATCGAGTAATTGTGCTATGGCGTCCAAAAACTCCATCTTTTCGTTCTCCAGGACAATTATCCTTTCCCTGACTTGAGAGAGCTCTTGTTCTGCTTCAGAGAGCCTTCCGCTCATCTCAGACACGAAGTTTGCGGGGAGGATTCTGTAATTGGGGTCCTCCAGGCTATTCAGCGACCTGGCAGGTAGAGCAGGGAGCAGGAGGACTTACTGTACGCCTGGGAACTTTGCTTCCTACCCTCTGATGCTCGTCCTCCGAGTCATCCTCGATTGGAGACTTTGCACGTTTCATACCCCTAGGGTGCTTAAACATGCGGCTGTACGACGGGGAGGCGGAGGCATTGCTCTTTGGTTTGGCCGGCTTTGCGATTGCCTATATCCAAAAAATGTGAGGCTGCAGCTAACTGGAGTAATGGTCGCCACGTACCCGCCATGCTGCCATGGTACCTTCTGAATCACTTTCCCGGACTGTAGATGTGTCCTGGTAGGGTCAGCGTGCTCTGTATTGTCCATGAACACGTACACTCGCGTTGTCAGTGTCGTCCACAACCGTCGGTACGCCGCTCTTTGGAGGTTGCGAAGCGTGCATCCTTGAGTAGTTCAAAAAAGTTGCTGAGAGGAAATGAGGATGCTGAGAGGTACGGGACTCCTTTTATAGCTTCTCTGCCACCCTGCCACCAAACCCAGTCCATGATAGGCTTCGCGGCTTGGACGCTACGTAGTCCTGGTTCTTAGCGCCTCAGCGTTCGGGCATGCCTTCTCATGTCATTGAGACTGGGTCAGGCTAATGATCACGGTGTGACATGCCTGTCTCAGGCCGTGAATAGGGCGCGGCAGAAGGCCTGGGCATGCCTTGCCAGGGTTGTGGGCACAGAGTCAGGGATGGTGGTGTCGGCCTTGCACATAGCAATTCTGGGTTCTCCCTACTTCTTTTGGTTACTCATCAGTGGCGTCCCCACGGCATCAGTCGTCAGACATCGCCATGTCCGGTGGCGGAGCATCAAGCCACCCGTTGCCGCTGTTGAATGGACCGATACCTCGCGGGATGTCACTCACACTAGAGTGGTGAGAGCGACCTTGAATACCTATTGCCATTCAAGCCAAAATAATATCTTTGAGAAACAGGCCTGTAGAGCGTCCACGTCTTCCAGATCTTCGTCAAACTCAAAGAGCAGATGCCCGCCAGGCGTATCGAATACAACAAGGATACCACACACATGGCCATACCCACCATAGCTCGGTCTCACATATCGATCCACACCGCTAGGGCATCTTGATCATGGCAGTGCATCGATGCCACTGCTTCATGCATGCGGTGTCCCAAAGGCCCATGAAGTGGGATGCTGGCGCACGGCGGCCTGTGCTGGCAGATATATAGAATGACAGATTTCTCTTCAAGGTGCCTTACTTACCTACTATCTCACCATGGGATACCTGCTTCTTGTCGGCTTCCTCGCTTGTTCTCTGTGCGGACTGCTCTTGAGTATATTTCTCGGCTGGCTTGATGTTAGAGCGCCCAACTCGGACCATACTCCGCGAACAGAGAGCTACCTGGAGCGGCCCGTTGGCCTTCATCTTTGGAGTTGTACAAATAGTGGCATTTGGTGCTGCTATTGTCTCTGCAGCGATGGCACTCCTGACGGAACAGAAGGTTCGTTGCTTGGATGCAGTGCATTTCAGTACGCTCCAGCTTTACTCTGGAATCAATGTAAGATCCTTTTCCTCAAAACGTAAGCCTATTTGCCAACAGTACATACAGCTTGCCCGCATCATACGTCGCGTGAACTTTCAAACCTCCCTCCTGGGCTACTCCCCTCATATACTGTATCTCCATGTCATTTGCTCTGTTTGACTTTGCAGCATGGATGAAGTAAGTAGCCATCTCAACTTGTTGCTGCAAGTTCGCTCATGTGGATCAGGAATGATGAAATGCTTCCAAAACTACACGTTTCATCTGCATCTTGCCATTCCGCCATTACTTTCTGCGGTGGTATCGTGCTCCGCGGTTACACCTGCATAAGAGCTCAGGAGGTCGCAATCCATCTCTCATACGTTTCCTGATCGGAGTCATCTCTTCAAGCACGCTCGTGGTACTATGTCAGCTGAGTGGAGCGCTTGTCCTATTGGTTATGGACAGGAGAGCGACAATCACACACCGCTACGGCATACTCCTTGTAAGTTGCAATCCTGCGATCTTGGTGTATCTAATATGGACAGGCTTGTACATCTGCTCAACACCTCGGTTCGTTTATCTGTTGTTTTGGGAGCATCAAGCGAGGCTTCCGGAGGATTCGGGAATGGTTGTGTACGCCTCACCCGTACAGGGAGAATAGGGGCGAGGCATCTGGACGGAGCAGCCTGTCTGGCTTCATATAAGGGTTGTCCGGGGCTATTCCTACTCGTGCAAGCGATTGATAGCAGTTCGCAAAACCATTTCTCTCTGGACCATCAAGCAAGGGTTTGAAGTAGTAAAAGCGAGGTTCGGCCATGCGGACGAGCCATTGAATAATGGCTGACCAATGACGACTCGGTTGGATGAAGCACAGCATATGTAACGTCCGTCTCGAGACTGCAGGGACAGATAAGTTACATCGTCTTGCAATCTTCTCAACTCAATGTATTTCACCCATTCGTTGTTCATCATAGTCATATCCTTCACTATTTCAAGGTACTTTGCGTGTGAGTCGACCTTCAGCTTGACAAATAGCGTAGGTCCTCGCAGCTTCCTCTGTGGAGCGTCGTAATCAACACCTCGGGCTCAGCCCCGCCCCTTTGGATTTTCTGTGTTCTCCTTTTGCAGACAGTCGGAGAATACCGCTCCTCTAATCGGCATTCTTGGTGCAGATCCCAGAGTATTCGCCAATGGGATGTCGGTACCACTCTGAGCTGGATGGGGGCGGTGCAGCGTCGTATGGGCATAATGCTCCATCAACGAAGTGGGTACGTCCCTCATGGCCTTACTCACGGTATACAGTTGCGGAAGCTCATGACGTCGCTCCTCAAGGAATTCTGCATAACTGGAGCTTGTAAACATTTGTCGTAGATCAGTCATCTTCTGACTCGAAGCTTGCTCATCATAGGTTTAACACTACCCTGCTCACTGAATTCAACTAGTAGTGACTTGGAGGTAATGAAACGTGACCGACGGTCTGCATGGGTCTGCATGAGTTTGCCTGGGTCAGCCATATTGTCTCTGTGATAGCGCCCGCCGCCGGCATCCCGAGGCACTTATTGAGCGGCACAGCCGATCAACCTAGTGCAAAGAATCCGCTTTACTGCAAAGTTTGTTGAAGCATGCCTGGAAACCATGGATCTTCGCTCCTTATCTGCTTTTGTATATATCTCCGTTCAGAGCCGCCATGCGGATTAAGGTGGCAGGCACCATCCAGAGACGCCGTACTCAGCTAGGCACTGGCCGACGCAGCGCAGAGTCTGACTGTCTCAAGAGCCCTCCACGTGCCCACACCATAAAACAGTCGGTGTTTTGGTGTTCCTCTACATGGGATTTGCGTAGCCTGCTGTGCCGCTGCGTCTTCTGTACAAGACTCGTTAGCTGCAGCACATCCCCAACTTAGGCATCCGCATCGTTGCTGTACGAGGCAGACTCGAGGCCCCTGTGAGACTACTAACCAACTGGAAGTTGGCAAATTTGCGGCAAAGGATGTGCCCACAACAGAGGTTTCGCAACCTAGCGAGATACCCTTGGCCCCTCTAACTGACGAGCACACTACCACCTCCACTATGCAGGATTACTGTCAGAAACATGGCTATAGAGTATGACTGGCGTGCCATGGATGGTTGGTCACGTCACTTCCATTATGTGGGAGGGTAGCATGCATTGGTCAACTGGCAGAGACGCCGTTTCAGCGTCCTGAACGGGATATCGGGCGGCATTGCCTTGCAACAAGCTCTACTAGAAACCCGCCGGGAGGCGCAGCAGACTACCTTGCATCGATGGTACGATGGATTCTATACTTTCATGCTGCCTGCTGCTCAAAGGTGGCTATGGCTGTGGGCGGTCTCCGTCATGGCGCGGATGGAGACATCCGAAGCTTCAACTCAGTCTTTATAAACACTCCTGCTCTTCTCGTTGGCAAATCCGTATCCTCCCCATCTCTTCCTATATTGTCGCCCTTTGTGGGAACAACTTCTATCCACATGGCAAGAGTCCTGTATATCCCCTCCTCATCGGACTCGAACTCAGACTCTGACCCTGAGTTGAGGGTCCCTCCCATCACAGAGTTGGCGCCTCGGACGTTCAAAAGAAGGCGGCTAGGCATGAACTTGTCAGATGTAAAGCCCGATAGGGTGTTAGATGTCACGTGTCGATCTCCAAGTTGCGAGGTCCTAGATGTAGCACAAACTCTCGGTGTAACACTTGGCAGGAGGTCCTAGATGGACAAACTCTCGGTGTAACCACTTGGCAGGAGGGCACACAAAAGCAGAAAACGGAGAGAACACAGAATCAATCAATCACGTTCATCATCAAAATTCATCAAAGATCAAGCCAAATAGTCCTTGAATCTGACAGAACTATTCTCCAATATAAGCCTATTGTAACTTACTGTGATTGCAGAAGCCAGTTCCGTGCACCCATCTCCCTTGTCCTGCTCTGGATGTGACGAGATGCTCGAAGCGGATGGCAGATTATACTTTCTTCCTTTCTGCAGTTGTGTGGGTGTCCTCTGGCGAATTCAGCTGATATGGAAAAGCTCATGGGCTGACCTCTCAAGCTATATTGCGGTCGATGTGTCGTTCAGTCAGTGCTAGATGGACTCCTCCATCTCAAGAGTGCACTTGGCCGTGCTGCCTTCGATCTTGTGTACGCTTCAGTGAACGATAGGACGAAACCCCCTAGGTCCTCGGTGAATCTGTTCAAGTGCAAGAGAGAAGACCACTCTCAATTCCCTGGCGCTGTAGAGTGCTACGGAACAGTGTGCACCATCTGCACCCTGGGAGACATGTCGGCCCATCGAGGTGTGTACCTGCCTTGTGGTAAGCGACAGCAATATCCGCACGGTAGCTATGCTTACACTATTAGGTCATCCATTTTGCACGGCCCACATCACAGAATGGTTTGAGAAGACGAGGAAGAGAGTATGTCCGACGTGCAGATCAGATGTTCCCGAGGAGACCGCACACTTCAAGCGGGATGGCACATATGCGCTCGGTTGGCCACGCAGCTTTTAGTGATAGACTTTGTTTGCACACGCTAGGAGAAGACTGTATAGAAGAACGAAGGGCATAAGTCAGGAACTTTTTCTCCCATCTGACCGTCGCAAGTCGTAGAGCCATCTGGGCCAGATTCCGTGCTTGTTTTTCAATCCTGCTCTCTGAAGTCAGGCGAGTGCACAGTGAACACTCATGCGACAAGATGTGATTAAGAAATCAACGCTCTTGCGGTGGTGAGTCTGCTAGGCGGAGCTCTTATCCCCGGAGTCAATGCCGAAAAGCGGCGTGTGGACATTGGTAGGATGCTGTTGCCAGTGGGCATCCCCCTTCTGTGGTGATTCTCCCTATTTCATCCACATTATCATCTAATGTAAGCAGGGTGGCGCTAGTATTGCGTCTCAAGAGCGGGTGCGCTGATGTGTGTATGTACGATGTAGGCTTGCAAGTAGTCGGGTTTATCACGTGGGTGCGGAGCAGTCACGTGCAGTGTCGCAGACCACTGCACCGTGTTTGCTCCAAGCGGTTGTTCAACAAGAAGTTCAAGGAAATTTACTATATGTACTCAGGTCGAGCAGGGGAACAGCTACATATCAGGACTACCTCAGTGATGACAGTCAGCAGGGGGACCATCTTATGGACGGTTAAATAAGGCTTCATGCCGCGTATTGCAGAGACGCAGAGCGGGTCGGTGGATATGGAGCGGCAAGACCACGCGTAGGAGTGGTCTGTTGCCTTTGTGACAACCTATTCCACTACAGGAGCCGCGTATGATGCTAACATCAAGAGCAGGTCAAAGGGTGTGAGGTGACAAGCCTCGCGCCTACATCTGGAAAGCCTTGTGCTTTCCATCGTGACCGCAGTTCACCGTACCACCGATGATCGTGAAAGACCCATGCCGTATCTTCACTGCAGGGTGCACGACAAAGCAGATACCTAAAACCATGCATATTTTTTAGACATCGCTCCATTATGCCATTGCAAGCAGCGCTCGAACTATAAAATCGGAGATGCCAAAAGATATGCTCGAAAGCGGCACCGATGCCAAAGCTGCGTCTGCCAAAAGCTTTGGGCGGTCTGACGGGATATATCAATAGTGGCCAGATGCCACGAGTATGATGAAAATTGTGTATGTGTTCTTCTACAGCTTTGGTGGGCAGGCCGATGTCCTGCAATACCAGGGCATGTGGTTGATCTGTGAGTTCGGTGCTGTTCTTCTGGCCACGTGAGCGTCGTTTGTTGCGGGCAGAATGGTCAGTGGTACAATGGTCATGGCGAAACAGGTAATCCATAATGTGAATGATATCGGCCCGCGGCTCACAAGCATATCGCAATTCATGCCAGACAGAGCGTGCATGCTGTACGAAGCTGTTGCCGTCCGACGATCGAGGATTGGAGGTGCGGTCTGCTGTTAGTGTAAAACTACCGGTAATCGCAATGCCGGAGGACGAGTCAAATATGATACTTTCCACAAAGTCTGTCGATGAGTCCACAACCGACGTTCTGAGCATTGACGGGTCTTGCTCTTCTTGCTGCATATTGCGCATTGCTCCAGAAACAGAAGATACGGGCCAGTAAGTGATCTTCACGTATTCGCTGGCTGGAATTAGTGCTATCTCGAATAATGTCGTCAAAGCAAGGCTGTTCATAGCCCCAGCACTGCCAGCGAGCAAGTCTGAGGTGTCACGATCATCGATTGTTGCCATCACGTACTGCCCGTTGCTCAGGATTGTCTCCAGCGATAACACGGTGCAGTCAAAGGTGCCAAACTTGAAAGACGAAGACTCGGTCGTTGTTGCGGCAAATGCATCTGCTACAGACACTGCCCTCGAAGCAGCGACGACTGCCGGAACAAGCCCGCGCGCAAGTGTCGCTCGAACGAGCGTTTCCATAGTGACATTAGGCTCGACCCAAGCGGTAGACGTGTCCAAGTCAATCTGTATGATCTTGTTGAGGCCTGGGATGTCACTAGGAGCGTTGTAAGGTGCTTTCTGGGCGGAACGGTTGCCGGTCTGATGTCCACTAGTATCCTCTATAGTTTTGCGTATAACCGTCACAACTCTTCGATGCTCCTCCCATGGAGTAGGATCATATCCGAAAGTTGTTGCCAGCATTTTAGAGCGAAATAAGCGACAAAAGTCTGGGAAGGCGAGTACAGGGAGCCTATGGCTTAGGCTGAGTGTTTTTGGCCCTTATAGCAGGTTCACCGGCACCACGATGTGACACGAAATACCAAAGCTCTGCAGTCGTGAGTAACAACAAGCGATGGCATATCAGAAATAACATCAGAAGGTGTCAGCAGATTCAAGTGATTGTTAAGGGAGCAAATGATGATTTGCAGCTGATTTTGACCTTCCTGGTCAGCTCGTCTAGCATTCTAAAGGACCTTGTAAGCACTTGACAGATGACGAAAGTAGTGACTGTGAAAGACGCTCTCCCTAGGCTTGCTGTCAGCATTGCGGGCAAAAAGAAGGGATCTTTGATGAATCTTGTCGTAGCCCAGCCATTCAATCAACCAGCTTACTTGTACACGAAGGTATATGACTTTGACTATGCGATAGAAGCACAGAATCATCAGCTCAGAAGGTCAGAAATTACACTCCCTCGAGTCTTACGGCATTCGCCGGGCAGCGACGCATCTTGGTCAGCAATCCTTATAGAGATGAATATATATGTTCGAGCAGCTGACAGCGCTTCGATGGAAGACACTCATGAAACTGTTGCTGCACGCAATGAAACACCAGCTTTCTACCCCTCAACAACGGCATCATCACTTCAGCGCGCAGGCGGATGTGCTCTGATACTGTACTTACGATTCGTTGTCACCATCCTAGCATCGAGAAGCAAGGTTGGTAGTTTCGCGATCCAAAAGACTGGCTAGTTTCAGCCACATTTATGTTGACAGGTCTAGAAAGTACGGTGATATCTGATCGGGGAGACCGAGAATATTGGATTGACTGTCGCCCAGTCCGAAGAGCTGAAGTAGAGACTAGGCTGCGCTTCGAAGAAAGAGTGAGATTACAGTGCGTAGCGAATGCGGCTTCACCTTTGCAGGCAGCAACACCAACTGGAGCCGATCAGCCAAATAAGGGTCCGGAGGGATTGTTGATCGCTGACCAATAACATCGTTTGGTTAATGCTGACGGTTAGCGCTTAACCACGTACGGAGGGTGGGGCTAAGCGCACTTGCTAGCAGATTGGCGTGAAACGGTGTTGCGGCTTTTTGCAAGGGTGAAGCCGCATTCGCTAGCGACTGTACTCAAAATAGAGATAATTCCAGTCTATTAAGAATTGCATCACATGCGCCACATTATTAGAGTACTCATATCAATAATTTAAACAAGTCTATGAGATCATCTATGAGTTTACAGAAACAACAAAGTGATCCACCCGTTCGCTACAATCTCTCCCATATAAACATCCCTGCGCGGTGTGGCCGCGTGTGCGAGGAAGGTCTCTTCACCACTGACTTTAGCATTGGCGGGCTCGCTTGGCCCTAGGAGAGCGGCAATTCTTTCCCTGTAGACCTTGATTCCATGCACTCTCCACGTCATGACTGCGTCTTCGTCCAGCTCATTGTTGTCGATCCTCCTGATGCTTATCTGTGACGCCGCAGTGGGGTCTACTCGCAGGGAAAAAATGGTGCCCGAATTTACAAATAGCCTGTTCGCCAGCTTAGCTATGACGCCTGGGACTGGCTCGACCTCGCGATCGCACCATGACTCTCGCGTGGGATACGAACGAGGCCGACTGTGACTCAGCCATCCGCACTTCTTTGCTACATATTGTGCATCAGCCTTGGTGATGGGATCACCATCGTTGATCAGAGACAGAAACAACGAGCGCCTAGAGCTGGAGCCTTCACGATCATGCTCTTGAAGCGGAGCAATCGATATAGGCGGCGCCCCGAATACGATGCAGTGAACAGACTCGAATCCTGCTACCACTTGGGCTAGCGACGAGACTTTTGTTGTTCTGACGTGTGCATACAGAAGGCTTGCGATGGCAGCTCCTGCTGAATGGCCTGTGAACAACAGCGTCACTCCGTTCTCGACAGCACTCAAGGAGAGCGCCAGCGGATCGATCAGCAATCTGACGGTCTCTAAGAATCCAGAGTGGCATAGGTTCCGCTTCTCGCCCTGCCCCTGATCAGCTCTCGAGCGAACTGCCGTTGATATGACTACGAACCAGAATATCCTCAGGCTCAGCTGCACTATTCCTCAGATTCACCATCCAGTCTTTGAGGCCTCGTGTACCAGACACAGCCACAACAGTGACTTGCCCATGCGGGCCCGCATTCCGCTGGCTGATTTTGATTCTCTCAGGTGCAGCGCACGGCTGCGTGGCAGAGGCTACAACGTCACTGTAAGCTTCCTCCGAGCAGGTCGCTGCCAGATGTATCAGAGGCCAAGCGGCAGATGATCTGGATGATGTATCAGATGAGCGGAACTAATATGAGCGGAGTCGGGTTGACAAACATCTCGTCCTCAGTGGCAGCAAGTTGGCCTTGCTTTGACCGCTGAAAGAAAGCATGAGTCCCAGTGGCTTGACTTTGACGAGACCGTCTTTTGGCTTGTCTCTCATTCATCCTGATGCGTAGCTTTCGATATGCTCGAGCATGTGGAAAGAAGTTTACCCCTCGCATCGTTCAGGTGGGATACTAAAGAATGTTTAAGTGTGACTCTGCAGCACATTTATAACCAAGCTTTGCGTCTGTTATGCAACGGAATGTCTAAACATTGAAAGGCCATGTTATTGTCCTAAGCGGCCATTGATAAGAACTCTTATGCAGGATAGCCATCGACTGCCACCAGGACATTCTATCTTGTTTCTCAACCTTTTCAAACCCAAAACGATTGCGTTGCTTGACATGCTGAGCCAGCCAGACTGGCACGAACAAGCTGGATCAGCACATGCCATCCTTACACTCATACCAAAACACCTGACATAGTGGGTCAGTGCGACAGTCGCGCCTTCGGGCATTTAGATTTTACGTATGGACTGCTAGTGCCTAAGATGAAGAGCGTCTCAGCAGGTAGTCAACTAAGCCACAGGCATCACGACAGGTAGCGCCCTGAGTCGTCTATGTACCCGTGACGTCTACATCCTGGAGGGAAAATTGGTTCTCCGCTGATTCTCAGAGGTGAATGTGCTGGGTAGGACTTCAGACCGCAACATGATGAGTCGAGGTTATGTTGCTTCATACCAGGGTCTTATAAGTTACAATGCAACATTCGATCAGTACTTAGTGGTGAGCTTGGCTCTCTCATCTTGCGCATTGTAATTCATTCTTCATTTTTCTCTAATGATAACGGAAAGCAGCAAGGCACTGGAGGTAGTGCGCGCTTCTGACGACTTTGCTGAGCTTCGAATTCGACTCAATTAGTTCGCTCCACTCGGCGGTCTACACCATCATGCGCTGTAAAGTTCACTGAACAACTCAAAAGCCTGATGCACTCCAAAATGCACTTCACAGATGATGTAAATTGTGTGATTCTGGTTTTTCATATACAACATTTTATATCTTCCACTCTACATTGCCGAGCCAATCCAGGCAAATCCTGGTTACGTATCATTCAGACTGCATCTATACCATTTGAGTCTAGCACGTAACGACTTCTTTGAAGTGATCTGGTGGTGATTGAAGACCTTGCCTGACCTGCTCAACGTATAGCCTACTCGCGGTTGGAAGCACAATGTGCGGAACGTCTTTAGCCAATATCGTCGCCAAGTTGCTGCTCGCTATGATTTGTGTCGCCTTCCGAGTATATGAGACTCATCCCTTTGCAATGTGACTCATGAATTTTTCAATGGCGGTTGTGGTGTTGCTATGTTGTTTCTGCCAGGTTTCATCAATGACCGCTAATACATTGGTGAGGTTTTCGAGACTCGAATAACACTCCTCCAACATCTGTTTCAATGCAGCAGCGTTCGTCGAATCGTGCAAGGGCAAAAGCTTGCTATCCTTCGTCAACGAAGTTTCGCTTTGGTCTGGAGCGCCCACGACAATCTGGCCGGTGTTATTTTTCGGATTGGCCGAACCACGTCGAGTGTCCTTGGTCACTAGCGCTTGAGATGAACCGCTGTCACCATCCCTAGATTTTTTCCCTTCATTTCGACCTTGCTTGCCTTTCTTGTCCTGGGCCTTTTCCCGAGATACGAGCTTTGTAGGTGTATCTAGCTTGACCGAGGTCGGTGGAGCTGGACACGGACTTTCCAGGACACTTTCCCTTCCTTTCACGTTTTTCGCAGATTTCCCTTTTGTGGTCTTCATTCCAGCAGTGAGTCCGATAGTCGTACTAAGTTTTAGGGCAGAAAGGAAGTATAATCTTACTATATATACATGCTTCACTCGGCATCTTGTTCATCTTGATATGCCTAGCGGTGCACGATGCCACTTCACTGCTCTCGCCGCAGTTGAATGATGCATGACTGTTGAGCATAAAAATCCGTATGACGGAGGGACGCAGCAAGACATCATTCCGCCCATCATCTTCTCATGTTCTCTCTTGTAAGCGTGCTGTTGCATTGCAAGCAAGGCAACGTAAATCTGTTAGATCATTGCTTAACCGTCATCCATCATGGGCCCATTAGCTCGCATGTCGAGTATAAGACACGACGTATAAATCCTCCATGTATGTAGAGACTCCCAATAATCTGCCAAGGTTCAGCTTCAGTACGATGCTGACTCGAATTGCTCCACTCGCGTTGGCGTTCGCCATACTTTCGAACTCTATGGCGCATTTGATGCTTGAAAATCCCATACCATTCAGCAAACCTACGCTGAACAACTCTCCTTTGGACGGTGCTGGGTTGGACTTCCCCTGCAAACTGCGAGAAGGCGTGTACGATCTGACTCAAATGAACAACTGGACAGCTGGTGAGGCGCAAACCATCCGCTTTCTAGGGTCTGCGGTCCACGGTGGAGGGTCTTGCCAGTTCTCTGTGACAAAGGATCTGCACCCTACAAAAGCTAGCCGGTGGAAGGTAGTTCATAGTGTGATCGGGGGGTGTCCCGCAAGTGTGGGCGGTAATCTTCCTGGAGGTCCCACCAGCCACGGGGCGGCCACATTCGACGTCGTGATGCCGAAAGGCATGCCGAGTGGTAGATATACGTTTGCTTGGACCTGGTTCAACAGACAAGGAAACCGTGAGATGTACATGAACTGCGCCCCAATTTCCGTCAGCGGCGGTGGCAACGACACTGCCGTCTTCGAGTCTTTGCCCAACATGTTTGTCGCCAATTTGCCGAGCACAGCTTGCTCTACCCTAGAAGACTTCGATCTTGCATTCCCCGAACCGGGAGACTCAGTAGTCACTGGCAGCCAGGCCAAGATCGCCACGACGCTTGTTGGATCTGGGTGTGCTTCTATGACTACACTAGGTGCCGGTTCTGGAGCCACCCACTCTGTTAAGGGCTCTGCACATAGCTTGCCCAACCGAAGCGGCGTGAAGGCGACTTTGTATCCGCAGACAGCGACGTCTGGAATGTCAACAGGGGCCCAGTCCATGATAGATGCCGAGGAAGTCTTCTTGTTCGGAAAGACGTCCACTATCGAGTCTCAGATCCTTGTCGCCCAGGCCACATCGATGTTGGCACCTGAGATGGCAATGCCGACCTCGACTCTACCAGTAGCTACTTCTGGTCCTTGCATTCCTTGCGACCCCAAGGATGACATTGTCTGCATCGATCAAAGCCATTATGGGCTCTGTAATCTAGGCTGTGCACTCTCTCAACCTCTGGCTTCTGGGACTGTTTGCTTGGACGGACGAATTTTCAGACGTGGTGCGCGACTGCTACCTCATCATGGCTCGCCAGCCGAGTAGCAAGTCCAATAGGTCTTCGCACTTTCACGCTCCTTCTCAAGTAGAGCTTCTTGGATCCTGCTGCTGGAAGCATTGTGAGCTTGAGCCTATGCTAGCTTCTATAGCTATAGCTAAATTTGCTATCCTTGTGTTGTCGCAAGCAGGAGCACAAAGAAAGGCTTCCACATGGCGGAGTCTATCTAGCTCATAATCTTGTCAGCGATGACAAGGCTCTCCTCCTGAATTCAGACTTTTGATGGGTAACGTACTAGCTTGCTGAAGTTTGAGAGATAATCACGTCTTGGCTGACTCTAGTACCCATGCCCGCCCACTCTCGTAGCTTAAACAGGTTGGGCTAACGTTAGTGCAGTTCTTCTGGTTCTGGTATCACATTGTTCTCTAGTAAGTTAGCAAGTATTTCAAGCTGGCGGCTCGCCCGACCCCGTGTTCATTATCATGTGAGGGAAATGGATAAATTATATTGGTATATTTTTCCCCATCAATTTTGCTGCAAGTTGCTATCATCAGCCAAGGCCGTGTCAGGTCAGCAGTATGGCGGACAATAACAAGGTATCGTGTTATCGAGCAGTAGAAACTACATCGGCCGCGTGGAGATGAATGAGCATTTGGCCCTTGCTCATGTCGGCCGACCAGCTGTAGATCCCATATCGCTGGCTGAACGCAAATCTCTCTTGATGATACGTCCGAGCACATATATGCATTTCAGCAGACGGGTGACCCGTCTCAGACGCCTGGCGGACTTGAAACTCGTAGACTCAGCATCGAGGGATGGGGCAGGCCCAAGGAGAGGTGGCTTCCTATCCTGGTGGTACTGCAAAACCGGAGGTGAGGAGGGAGAACATTCGTCTTCCGCTTCGTCAATAACAATTTGGGGCACAGTGCCGGGTTCGAGCTCGATTGCCATCTTGGAAAAAGTCGTCGGATCGGCCTCTAGGATTGGGGTC
The DNA here is from genome assembly GCA_003313425.1 of Pseudopyrenochaeta lycopersici. Classification (NCBI taxonomy): domain Eukaryota; kingdom Fungi; phylum Ascomycota; class Dothideomycetes; order Pleosporales; family Pseudopyrenochaetaceae; genus Pseudopyrenochaeta; species Pseudopyrenochaeta lycopersici. The sequence goes on from NHZP01000062.1 coordinate 17,161, forward strand.
GATTCCGTCAGGGATTTTCCTTATGTTTTTGTCTTTCGAGGGTATTGTAGCATACGAGACTGGCTGTGGTAGGATCTCAAGCAACGCGCCGACCAACGCACAACAACAGACTAAACTGAAAACTTATACATACAAAGTTGAGGAACGAATCGCTGATTCGCGTGAACACGACTGCTACGAGAATGCATTATGCTTTCACCCAGCATTACTTGGGGTAGTGCCGAAATTCACTCTAGGGCGCCAGTGAATGTAGTTTCCCCCTGAGCAGGCCCCGCCCTAATGCTTGAAGCGCTCAGAACGCTTACACACGGCTGACGCACATGATCATGCTTCCTTTCTGTCTCCCAACAGCGTAATCAAAGGCTCTTTTCAGGGTGACCTGTGTGATAGACCTAGAAAGAATAGAATCGATACTATATGAAGGTCGAATGGGTAGATCGACACGACATCGATGTTGAATCGTCAATGTTTTGAGGCAGGAGGCCGGAACATATATTTGCAAGTGGCGCGTCATGCTGCTCCTCTTACCACGAAACATTCCATCCTAGGGCAGTATTAGAGTAGGTATTAAGATAAATTCTTAACTTAATGTTAATCCAAGTGCCAGTGATTAGGCCAGCAAAGCAAAGTTGATATAACAATTAGCGGTGGTGATTTCTACGGTATCGCGGCTGACAGAAGCGCAGCGTGAATACAGCTAATACAGCGCCCCTACACAGTTTACGCGGAAATCTGTAAGTGCCAGTGAATAGGCTAGTGGATAAAATCTATGCGAGTAGTGCTGGCCCTGCTGGGACGGTTGAAGATTTGTCTGTAGAGGGGGAAATTTAGTAAAAAAGTGTACGCACGGATGAAAAGTAGCGACTTTATAGGGCGACAGCAAGGTCTACAGAGATCATAACAGAGATCCAGTGTTACCAATGGGTAATCAGACTGGACTGGAATGATTGAAGGGACTGATTAAGGTAGCAGTCTAGGGCCTTGAGCAGAGCTAGTCTAGTACGAGTTAGGATAGTTCATATACGGCTTAACCAGTTATTATTATAACGAGTTGCCCAGGAATGGTTCGCTCGGAGCCTACATTTGTAGTAAAACAGTATCCCTTACTACGGCTCCACTATTAAGCTCTTATATCCCTACAATAGTTATAAAAGGTCTTACCTAAGCCGAAGAGCTGTTACGATCCTGCCCTGCACCCTGCAGCGAACCATGGGCCAACCTGGTTCGGTCGCACTTAATCATAAACCCCCATGTTAAAGATCGCATTCGGTGTTCTTCGAATAGGTACTCTGCGGCCTCACAGAGTGCAATTCCAGGTGATAAATACTGAAGTGCTTCTTCATATACCTAATTTCTATCGCATTTTCAAATACCTAATGCGCTCAGAACGCCGCAAATCGCAATGCCGTCATGTCATAGAAGCTGCTTTTGTTGACGAAATCTTGGCTTGGTGTATCCTTTCAATTTCAGCGAGCGACTCCAAAGGCAAGAATAGATCAGGTACGTACGGGCTTCTTTTGTAGACTCTGCACATCTTCACTGGCTGTTAGGACAATAGGATGATCGTGAAGCGAAGACTCACATCCTGCGTGCACTTGAGATGGAGTACCTGGAGTGGAGAGGCTTTGATATGCCCTGAGGCTCTCCACGCGAGTGCAGCCCTACACAACACCGTCTTTGCGCAAGTACGCGGCAGACGCCCTTGCGGATTGCGTGCTCGTGTATCGCTTAATGAACCGAGTACAGTGTCCTTCGATGCCGATGCTGTTCTACATTAGTCTTCGTGGAGCGCAGGGATGTAGGTAATAATTATGTTATATTATGTAGTTATATTGTTAGATAACTACATAATATATAACTGTAACTGCCTTAGGCAGTTATGTTACCTAAGTTATACAGTTATATAACTCTACAGTAACTTTTGGTGTTGCTGGCCGCTGCATGGAGATGTGAGTATCAAAGTTGCCAGGCACCTGGTTTCAGAAAAAGAGCCCACTCACAAAATGGCTTGGCTTCCCCAACACCACCAATAGCCTCACCAAAACGATAAAGGATAGCCACTTTAAGCAGTTTTTCGAGCAGTTTAAGGATGTGCTCAAATTTGAAGCTGTAATTTTGTACTGGATAGCTATCTAGAGCACTATCAACTGCCCCAGCTCGCCAGATCTGGCCCCTATTAAGAATTGCTGGCGACCTCCTAAGCAGTTCATGTCAAGATTTCTGGATTAGGATGAGTTTGAAACTCGTGAACTAGCTATAAGGGATAGGAGAAAGTTACTCAAAAGTTCATAAATACTTAGGTTGATAGTATGCCTCAAAGGCTGAGAGATTGCATTGAATTATATGGCCAGATGACTGGGTGGTGAAGAAAAACGCTTAAAAAGCTGCTCTAGATAGCTACCCAGTACAAAATTACAGCTTCAAATTGGAGCACATCCTTAAACTGCTTGAAAAACTGCTTAAAGTGGCTATCCTTTATCGTTTTGGTGAGGCTATTGGTGGTGTTGGGGAAGCCAAGCCATTTTGTGAGTGGGCTCTTTTTCTGAAACCAGGTGCCAGGTTAGTCAAGGACGCTCGAGCCCATTCTAACCTGCAAAAGAGGCTAATTTTAAACAAATTCCGTCTGTGCGCACGTCGCCTGGGGACTCTATGTCCCGTACCACCCCTGAGGCCTGCCAAAAAGGTAACATCTGCACTCTTCCATCCACATCTTTTTGGCCCCTACCTGTATTTTCAAATACACTATAGGTAGCACCCAAAGAACAACTAGGACTTCTCAACGAGCCTAAGATGTAGCCAGCGACGAAGTCTCAACAATCTCCGAGCTTGATTCGCGCGACTTTGACGACTTAACGCTTGCCCGCAAGGACACGCACTACTAAGTTGGTATACCACAAAATGGCGCTGGAGAGCACGGGAGGTAGATAAACTTTAGATTGTATTAGATGAGCCTCTAGAAGGCAAACTACAGCGTGGTAACTTGAACTAAGAGATCTTTTACTGCAATCGGTGTAGAAAGGGACTTACTAGTGTAACTGCCTTCCGCCTGCATCTCCGGACAACTTATGGCCTGCATATTATATCGAATAAAGAACTAAAGGTAGAAGAGGAGTCGAATCGCCTCGCTGTTAGCTTTAACATCTAGCAACAGCGTGCTGAAAGCAAACGCGTATTCTCCGGAGCCAGGCATACAATAACATGGGAGCGACACCAACTTGGCGCTGAGGTTGTTGAACAGAGTGAGTGTTTGAAGAGCTGGATTAGATTAACAGCTAGGGACGGAGGGACAATGGCAGGTGATTTGGCTAGGGAGGTGCTGGGGGAGAGTAATGCAATGAGAGATGAAGCTAGCGTGGCCGTGTTGGTGCTAGAAGGTCTCCTAAGTCTCTCTACACTTCCTAATAAAGAAGATTATATAACTTTGAGTACGTATTTTGAGCTTTATGCACTCATCTCACTTTTTTGAAGGCTTACTAATCTAGTCTTGGCATTTTAGATAACTATATAACATAATATAACTGCCCTTGAGCGGTTATTATATAACTGGAACTGCCCTTCTAATTATGTTATATAAGTTACCTACAAGCCTGGTGGAGCGCATCTTGGGGCGATGGGTTCGCAGGCTTTACACTTGACGCCTTCCCTCGGTCTTCTCAGGTTCGAAAATAGCGGCATAACTGTATGCAGTCGCTTCTCCGTTCAGTCCCTTCAAAGAATCGAACGTTTGTGTAGGCTTGCGTGTTTACTAGGGTTAGGGCTCGTGCGCATTTATAAGTATCTCGAGTAAGACGTACGCGTCAGCGGATATCTTTTCTTTATTCCGCACATACGCCGGACTCAGCGGCAACGACTCCCTTCGCTATGTAAGCGCTGAGGAGTAGCCACTTTTTTCAGCGTTTGTCGATTGTCTGGTTGACAACTCTGCAAATAGCAGCTTCGTGAGACCAATAATATTAGCATTTCTGGCTGCTTACTTATGTGATGCTTTGTGCGGAGAAGTTGCATCTTATCGATGACGTCGTGTTGTTCTCAACGGCGCGATCGGTCGGTCACCGTTGTCAATTCTACAAATCTGCCCTCCATTGTGGCCCTGCACTACGCATTCATTCAGTATGCATGCTGAGGAAGAGCTACTTAGCTAAGCGTGCGATTGGGCTACGCACAGAGGCGCGAGGGACTATGGCGGCGGAGCATTCCTCCTATTCCTTACGGCGGTTAACAGCGTACACTGATTTGCACTGGCATACGGCAAAGATACATGTTTCTCGCTTTGAAAGCCCCCGGTCATGCTGATATGGGCTTTACCTAGTATATATCTAGTGCCAAGCAGCAAAGCCTATCGCCAAACCGATTCGCCAATGGAACCTTGGGCTACCATAAAACCAATGAAGCAAAGTCATCTGCGAAGCAAGAAAACCGGAAACTGCCACTGCATCTCAGTGTATATACTTGCTCAAACTGCTCGTCGTGACAATGAGTGATGTTTATAGCATAATGCAGGACAGTGCAATCAAACTAGCAAAATACGGAAGTCACGTTCACTGTCAATATATTTTGCCATACAGTATATACCCATGTCCCAAAGATTCTTAGAGAGCCAGGTGTTAACGCCTTGCACTAGTGAATAAACACATGCTAATTGTAAGTTAGCTGCTCTCTACTTAGTATTCTTAGTCGAAGTGCTTACAGTAAAGACTAGGAATTCGGGTCTAAAACCTTGAGCTGTCAGCAATAAAATAAGCTGGGCTCAAAGAAGTGATTCTGATCTAAAAGATGGCCTATTCTGCCTGGTTTCTTTCCTGTCTTAGCTTGATTCTTACTTGGTCTGTTTAGCGCCAACAGTCACAGAAGCAAATTTGATTTGGTTGCTGACTTCTCTGCTTAAACAAGTAAGCTAGTACATACAGCTCCTTGAAAGATCGCGTCGTCCTTCGTCTTTCAGAGCGCTTCGCAACACCCATTATGCGCCTATACAACCTCGCCGTCATCGCCCCAGTGATTACCATAGTCCAAGCCGCATGTTACAAATTGACGACCGGCATGTATGGTCAGAACATGGATGGCGCAGACGCAGTGGTCGACAAGCTCTGTGACTATGACTTAGCTGGCTACTTCACCGAAGGCCAGACCAAATACCGTTGTTTTCAGCTGCCCAAGAACAAGGTCGAACTCTGGGTTGGTTGGAAGGGCCGTGGCGGCCTAACACTGAATAGTAAGGACTGCAAGATGCGTCTTAAGAACGAAATGAATGGGTGTGCTCTTGGTGGTGAAAATGTTGTAGCAGACTGGTACTTCCGGTAAGCACTCTTGCCCCTTGTCACACTTAGCAGAACCTTCAGACGGTTTTCTAACCCTAACGTAATAGTGTCGATCCTAATTGGGGAGAATGCTAGATAGAGAAGAGTTGACATCATGGCTAGAAGCAACGTTAGGGGTTCGTAGGCAATAGGTAGATGAGATCGAAGAATTAGATATAGATGAATGTGAGCTCCTCGTTCTTCTAGGTTATTTACTCTAATACAGTGAGCCTCATGCTTGGGCGGTAGCTAGACTAGGGCCTAAATATAGTTCCTTGTTACTTACTGAAATGCTTGTACATCTTCACTATTTCCTAGTGAGAGTTGATTGGAAATCCACCATTGTGGAAAAGCAACGTTGTGGAATACCAGTACACAACCCCACAATAAGCCGTAGAACAAGGATAAGAAAGGGCAACGAAAAATGAGCAGAAGAGTAAGCAATCCACCGTGGTGGGGGTCATGGCGTTGGGTTCCCAACTGTAGCGTTCGCTTTTGCTTGTGCTTGTTCTTTACCAGATTAGGACCAATCAATCATTCACTTCCTAAGACAATATTTATGAGCACTTCCATCTGCCAAACATGATCTCCATCATAATTACGTCCCAACATGCCCGGATGTCATGGATTTGTTCAAGAGCAATCCAAACCAATAACCCATCCAATTGCCAGTCGAAGGGCAACCTGGTCATCCGAAGCGTTGAACGAGATGCTGCAGCCAGGAACTGGTTCTCGAAGCCGAAAACCCAGGCCAGCGTCAACCAAAAAAGCTTTAAGCGACAATTCTTCCGCGCCAGACGTGAATCTTATCGATGCATGTGGACTACGTAAAGGCGTGCAGAGTGTTCATTGCTAGCCAGACATTACTTAACTTACATCCTGTAAGCAGCTGTCAGTAGTCACACGCTGCCGTTCTGTTCTGGGTGCCAATGCTGACCCTAAGCAAATGTCCTCAACTGGATGACTTTGCCAGTCGATCAAAATTCTGCGCATGTGCGCCCAGATCCCGACTGGATGAGTGCAGATTCTTTCCAGCCTCTGCCCGTTGTTGCCTTCGAGACAACGTGAACAACTCGCAACGTTCATGGGAGAAAAGTTTCATCACGACTGACACCTCGCTATCGCTGCGGATAGTAAAGGGAGAGTACCAATTCGCAAGAAAACAAGGAGAGAATCGGCCAGCTTCTCTTAGAGGATTAATTTTCTCTTCAGCGATAGATTTCAAGTTGAATTTGATTTTTAGGAATGATATTGACTTAGAAAACGATGCGTACATGGTCACCTACAGGCCAGGAGAAGGGGAAGGAGTCCCAATACTGAATGCGGCGCAATACCGTCGTCGCGCCAAGCTCACAGGACATCTGACGCTCTTGTCAAATCTTGGGGGGTGTAAGAGTTGTAGTATTATCAAGGTGGGATCTAAGACTAAGTAGTGGCGCTAGTTAGTCATGTGCATCGGTCACATAACCACTGCGTTCATCGCCCATCTTGACAGCTCTCTCAGCTGATCAAAATGTGACCTCAATACATACATGTGGATCTAATGTTCGATGCTCAAGACGAGATCTTTCAAGCCTTAAATATCATACTCGGTCACATCCCAGAATTTGCAGTCGATTAAGTTACTCAAATGTGGAGACTTCGAAATATGAGTTCTACGAGAAGTCGTTGGCGATTTTGCTCCACAAAAGCCCAAGGGTGGACGAAAGCGTCAAGGCTTCGTTGCGTATCTCAGGGGTCCTTCCTCGTACTTGATGCAGCACACTTCTGAGCCATTCATTCAACTTAAAGCGGTAAATATCGTTCATTCAAAGCGCTTCCCTTATGCTGCTGTAGGGGTATCACACGCCGATTCTTGTCATGGGAAATTTGAACGCAGTCGTGTTGGCCTACCCAATCTCTGGGTACACGCCAAGCAAATGCGTAAACACAGCTGATACAAGCCGGCCTCTGAGAATTGCGGGGTCACTTAATGAGCGTGGAAACGTACTTGTTCTGCTGGATAAGCAAAGGTGACTGATGAGCAATCATGACATGCAAGCTAGATGTCCTGAAAATTTGGCTCAATGCTTGGAGACGTCATCATGACCTCTTCCCCATGACTGATCAGCTCTCCAACCCATTCGCGAGCTGTTGCAAAGTATTTTAGGCCGTCGCATCCTTGTGCATGTTCAATTGCAGGTTTCCAATCGCGGGAGCTCCGTCCAGTTCAAAGCTAGAGTCACGACAGGGCGCCAAACTGCCTGCTCAGAAACGCAAGTGAATCTCCTTCTCATCAATAGAGATAGACACAGGTAAAGACCATCAGGTCTGGATGATACTACTGTCGTCAATGTTGACCAAGAATCGATATCGGGCATGCGTTGCGGAAGCAGTAGGCTTTCTTGCTTTGGCGGTTATGGCTGATGCGCACATGTAAGTACTCATCCATAGATCACTTTGATGGCAGCTACCCATCTTCCATGATAGTTGCAACAGCAATGCGAAGATTGTATTGACTGACAAAGACACTCCCAGGTCGCTCTGGTATCCCGGGCCTTTGGGTGGCGTCAAGGAAGCAAATGCATTTTCTACTCGGCCAGATCCACAACTAAACTTTCCCCTGGGATGTTGCGATATTGACGGCGGTCCTACGCTACTGGATCCAGGTCTCTGCCGCGGCCATCTCGATCTCTTCGATCAGGAAGAGCCACAGGTGGTTTGGACAGCTGGTCAGGAGGCTTACTTCCAGTTATCTGACTACACCTACTCCTCGTATGCACAGGGCTCCACCCATGATGGTGGCAGCTGCCAAGTAGGATTTTCGGTAGATCGAGGGTTAACATGGAAAGCTGCAGCCTCGTTCTTCGGCAACTGCCCGCGTCGTGGAGGCGACGGGTCCCCAGAATTCCAGACCTTTGGCTTTGGAGTTCCACTTGGGGTTCCAGAGGGAAACGCCTTATTTGTGTGGGTTTGGCTTAATCGGGAGCACGAGTCCTACGTGAATTGTGCCAAGGTTCGCATCGGCTCCGGACAGAACAACAAAACATCTACATTAAGACCGTTAAAGGCAAGCCAAACCCCAGTAACGCTTGATAGCTCAGAGGTCTCTCAAACACCGTTGCAGCCAAGGAAAAACTTTGGCACAAATGAGCAGCCTCTGCAAAGGCGTTTGAGCGACGTATGCAGATGGGATTCGGCACCGATCATGGAAACGAGTTATTTCACAGTTGACGCTAAGTGTATGCCGGGTGCTAAGCTTTCGAACCCGAGAAGCGACGACTTCGAGTATGGTTGGGACGTGTCCTGTGGGGTGATTCACGGGGATAATGCTTACACCATTCGGACGATCGAATGCGATGCTATCTACCGAGCAGACTCAGTGAGGCAAGTCTAGTACATGTCGATACTGAGCACTGGCCCATTGCATGAAATCTTACATTCATTGGATTTGCTTATCGGTTGCTATATATTCTAACGTCCCTCCCTGCGTGGCGGAAAACTGTTAGTTTATGACACACACACCTAGTTGGATGCCAGGACACGTGATGTGACAGCTCATCACAAACGGTGATGTGATGTGATGAGCCATTCCCAAAACGCACCCTTAGCTATCAATCTGTATATAAGTCTCTAACTTGCAGGCAGAATCATCATCACTTCTTCTTCCTATTCTCAACAAAAACCCTGCGTGGCGGAAACCCAACATCACTTTCCATCACAATAAATTCCACAATCATCAAGAGCCTTAGGAACTCTCGGAATAACTACTGTAGGTTCTTACTTTTATCTCCCCTTCGTGTCTTCAAGAAACAATCTCTGCTCAACCTGTAATAGTACAATTCACTACGGGAACATCTGCCAGCCTCACCTCGGACAGTCTCGGATTAGGTGAGAACCTTTTGTATCTGATCTAGACTTCCAGAAGCCGTAGATAGGCTTCAGTAGAGCATCAGCCGAGCTAAGTGTCCTGTTACCTAAGCTATTTGCGCCTTAGTAGTAGTGTAATGCCTGCGCAGGCAAGGCTGACGAAAGTAGTGAAATGTCGTACTGCGCGCTTAGCAGGTTTGTTCTGCATGGAATATCAGGCTCAGGCTCTAATGAACAAATTCCAAGATTATCTGGCCCTATTAATCATCCTTGACGTTGTTGTGATGACGAGTGCTGGCGGGTTTCCGCCACACCGGGTTTTCCGCCACACAAGGATGGACGTTACCTCTGAGGCATGGAGACTTTACGCGATGAGCTATTGTTTCGCGAATGGTTCTTACCCGAGGTATATATGCGCACTTCTTGGCATCATGACCTCACGCTCGTTGGGGGGGCAACAACGCGCAGGGGCCCGTGCGCCAAGAGCTTAGGCAGCCAAACACAGCGTGCTCCCACATACGACACTCTCGACTTCCTCCCATTGCAGCTGTCAGAGCAATCATTTCTACTACGCAGGCATCTGGTGTGAGCATTGTTGTCTACACTCATGCAGTAGGCATATTTGTGTGTTCATTTTCCGCCACGGAAGAACGCCATAGACGGACCCACTACAGCGGGCTGGTGATCGAAAAGATCTTATCGTCACGACATGGCCGGGTCGCCAGATTATAGGATTCTGTATCTGGAGGAACAAGGCAGGCGTGAAGCAGCGGAGAGCGCCCAGAAAAAGGCGGAAGCAGCACGGGAGAAGGAACAACGCAGACGCGAAGAGGAACAACGCATACGCGAAGAGGAACAACGCAGGCGCGAAGAGGCGGAGCAAGCCCAGGAAAGGGCCGGAGAGAAGATGCGCAAGACAGCCCTTTCCGAGTTCCTCGACGCCTGCCACAACCACCTCCACTCGGGCCTCACCGTCCAGACCGACGCGACCCTGTCGACCCGAGGAGACCCCGCCAATGCAAACAACAAGCTTCGACCGGAAACGCTGGCCCTGTGGACGGACTTCCCAGCACAGCAGGCGACGATCTGGAACGATCTGATGGAGTCTGGCTTCGCGTCCGAGCGACACTTCACATCGCTGCACACGCTGGAGGAGACGGGCGAGGCCGTGCGGCGGCGGATGATGAGCTCGGAGCTGGACCTGAACGTTTTCCAGCGGCACACCGTCGAGGACCAGGTATCGTTGATCATCCAGCGCCTGCACGGCGACCGACGACTGCGACAGAAGTTTGGGCTCCAGGGCTCGGTGAACTTTGAGAACCACGCCAACACGCTCAGCCCGGAGTCGCAGCTGGAGGAGGGCATGGAGCAGCTGACGGTGTCGGGGACTGGGCGACGGCGGTCACCGCGCCTGCAGGCTAAAGCGAAAAGGACCGGGCCGTCGGGCTCGACAGACACGGCAGAAGCGGAGGACGCTCGTCGCAAAAGCACAGCAGGCTCGTCGCGTCCTCGGGCCGACCAGTTCTGCGTATACAACACCGACGCAACTCGGAGCGCACAGAATCGCATCGCGGCCTTCATTCTAGAGTACAAGGCGCCGCACAAGCTCCCGCTTGGCTACATCTACGAGGGGCTAGGCGAGATGGAACTCGAGGAGATAGTGCAGTGCCACGAAGGCGAGACATTGAGAGACCGCTTTCGCCGGCTGGTCGCTGCGGTCATCACCCAGGCGTTCTCCTACATGGTCAGGATCGGAGTGGAGTATGGGTGCGTATGCATGGGCGAGGCGTACATCTTCCTGCGGGTGGGAGACGACCCTAGGACCGTGCACTACTTCCTCTCGGTGCCAAAGGGCGACGTGGGAGAGACGACGGGGTGGACACCCGGCTCGGAGGGGGGGAACCGCTTGCACCTGACGGCAGTTGGACAGATGTTGGCCTTCACTCTCCAGGCGCTGAAGACACCGCCCCGGCGCCAGCGATGGCGGGCTGAGGCGGCGTCGCAACTGCACAGCTGGGAGGTGGTGTACGACGAGCTGCTGGAGGCGATCCCCGAAGGCACCACGCAGTCGTCGGAGTACCAGCCTCCGGTGGACGACAGCTTCCTCCGCATATCGCCTGTGCGGCTCCGGGGTAGGGGAGTGAAGCACAGCTCGCCTAGCTGCTGGCAAGCAGAGAAGCGGCGCGAGACCAGCGACGAGGAACCGGAGCCGGATCTGGACACGCCGAGCCGACAGCAGCCCTTGTTGCAGCACTTCTCGCGCATGCAGAGGACTGCCGGTAGCTCGTCAAGCGGGCGCGGGCGCGGGCGCGGGCGCAGGCGTGGCCAGGGAACACAGGATGGGCAATACTGCACGCAGGACTGCCTGCGCGGGCTTGCCGAAGGCGGTATGCTCGACAGGTTCTGTCCAAACGCCAGAGAGCACGGGGAGAGATACCATCAGATCGATCGACCAACGTTCCTTGCCCTCCTGCGTCAACAGCTTGCGGACGACCTAGACACGGATTGCGATCCCGTGAGTATGCCTGGAGCGTGTGGAGTGCTCTTTCGCGTCCGTCTGCGATCGCACGGATACACTGTGGCGGCGAAGTCCACGCCCGCCTACTTCGTCCATCGCCTGCGACGGGAGGCGTCCATCTACGAGCGGCTTCGGCCCATCCAGGGCATTCACGTGCCGGTGCACTTGGGGAACATCGATCTGCAGACCCCGTACTTCTACGAAGGAATCGTCGAGCTCGTGCACATGATGTTTCTCAGCTTCGGAGGTAAGTCGATCGGCCAACATCTTACGGCGGAGAACAAGGCATTAGTCATCGAGCAGGTGAAATGGTCGGCCGGCGCGATTCATGGGTTGCGGGTGCTGCACAAGGACCTGATGCCTCGCAACATACTATGGAATGAGGAAACTAAGCACGTCATGGTGATCGACTTCGAGAGGGCAGAGGTCGAGCAACGGACCGTGCTAGGTGTCATCTCGGCCAATCGAAAAAGGAAGAGGCCGACAGGAAGCTCGGCCAAGCAAGGACAGGCCAAGCCTTCTGCATGCACACAGGAGATACGACGGGCGATGTTTGAGTTGAACGGCATTGCCCAGTCGATTCGATGTCGATGACGCTAAGCTCAAGACTCGTCTGCACCTGGTAACAGATGGCGTTTACCACAAGTGGGCACTTGATGTCGCCAATGACGGCTTCCTTTAGCGGAGAGGGCATAGGTGCCATCAAGTACTCAAGCAGTGGGGAACCGTGGCGGAAATGACCTAGTAAACGCCTTGAATGTCGGTCTAAGATATGGCCTCAAGTACAACCTCCCAGGAGACCTGGTCGAGCTTCTTGAAGATTGCTTTCGACAGCTGCATAAGGCTAGATTATCGAAGTCTCCAAGGTTGATGTACTGCCCTCCACCGTCTGGCATTTGCGCGAGCTCCACCAAGAGTTTTCGATTGGCATCAGCGAAGGTGTTGGACCATCCAGTGTGCTGCATCAGTTTGTGTTCAGAGTCAAGTCAAGGCTGTTGGTGCTGATGGCTATCGCTTTTTTACTGATCGGTCATGCGTTCGAGTTCATCTCGGTGCGATTGCTCAAGGCGAAGGAGTCGCGACACTGAGCCTTGTGGCAGGCTATTGTCGAGCGAACTAGTAGCTGCGGCCGAGTGAACCAGCCCCACAATTTAGTAGCTATATGCTCCGTTTCGATCCAGCTTTGAAGAGTCAGTCCTTCGACTCCATGGTCGCGAGGCCACGTTGACGACTTCCACTTTACACCCTGGCTCTTGGGGCGGTGGCGGGCTAGCAGTTCGCCGCTAGTAGTTATGAATCCGCAATGCTTGCATGCAAAGCCGATGTGCTTGGAGAGATACGGATGCAAAGGCGATTTCGCCAATCTTTCGGTGAGACCTTTAGAGCAGAGTCAACGGCATACGCTCTGAGTGGCGAGATAGCAGTTGATGATTTGTGAATTTGTCTTGATGAACGCAAAACTATAATACCCCAGTCTGAGAATATACACCATTACGTCCTATTTGCTCTATCAGCCTCATTCCTGTGTCTGCTGGCCGCCCTACTCCCTAGACCTTAGCCCTATAGAACACCTTTGGTGGGCCTTTAAAAAGCGACTCTATAAATACTGCCTATATCTTCTTAAGACGGGCTAGGGTGAGGATGCTAGAGAGGCGCACTGTAGGGCACTCAAACTGGAGTGGAGGAGGATACCTGGGTTGCTTATAAAGTCGCTCGTTTTGAGTATGCCGCGCCGTCTGCGCGCTGTACGCACTGCTAAGGGCTACTATACGAAGTACTAAGTAATAGAGAAAGATTTTGCTATTTTTTCGGCACTAAAATTGTATATATTGATTATCAACTGAGCATTGTGCAGATATTGAAACTGGCGTCTTGTGGGCAGGGTGGGCCGAGCGCGCCAGAGGTGTAATACTTGTGACTACTGTACTTAGTACAGTACATGATACTGCATAAAAGGGGGCCAGGTTTTTCTCCTTTGCATAGCGTGAATTCACCATTGATCTCTTTCGCTCCCTGCACACCTTAAGTTGCTTGAGTAAACACAAAGCAGAGCGATTTTGGTCATCTATGAACTTTTCAACCCCAACGCAGTACAGTACAATAAAGATGACCACTTGATGAACCAAGTTTGAGCTAGGGGTTGGTGTTCTTCGAAGCTCGCTTATAGCGTGGCCCGTGCTGCGCTTTGCTGTGAATATTGTGGAGGTGAGGCTTTTAGCATCATCATTTGCATCATATGAGATATTGTGCCGAAGTAGCTTGCATCTAGCCACAACTAGCATTCATCCTACACTGCTCATTACTTTGAGACGCTTTGTTTCCTCAGTATCATCAGCTGCTTGGCAATTCTGCATCGGCGGTCAGCGCTTTGGGTCAGCGGTACCTGTAAGCGGTACCCGTTGCGCCGGGTCGTCGCTTCGGATGCGCCACTCTAAACGCCTCTGCAGTCATCACTTTCAAGTCCCCAGTCCGTGCGCATCAGTGATCGGCTGCATAGAGTGCTGACGTGCGCACCGATACATCATGTTGTAGAGCGAAATACGTACATTGGCTAGAGCAAGCATAAGAACAAAAGCATAAGAACAAGCATTCGAATAAGCATATTCCAAGCTATGGACTTCCACCCTGGCGGAAAACCAGGGTGATGGATATCACGCACGGCTACAGGATGATGAGTTGGCGCACAAGTCAGCATGCCGTGCAGCAGATCAATGGCGATCATCTGTTGCGCACAAGACGGGGGACATAAGTGATGATTGCAGTTATGTCTTCGATGCTCACGCGCCGCAGGGGCTGTTGCGTATCGCGCTACGTGGCATACCAAAGTGCCGCAGAGCAAAAGGCGCCTGGAATAACGCTCGGGCCACGTTGTGTTCCTAGTCGTCATGCAAAGTGAGACGCCTGTCCTCGCCGAGAATCCAAGCGTCTGTCCGAAATAGATCAGCGCCTAGAGCTACATCCCTAAATGGACCCAACCTACAGTCCATTTCTTCATCATCCGATTCGCTCGCTTCACTTTCTGGAACCGTGCCTCATCAAAACTCCTGTCGTGCCCTCCCCGAACCTTGGTCAGTATGGACCACAGCAGGTTGGGTGAGCTGGTTACTGAGTGCCCATTGCTAGGTTCGCCCTCAACACTGTTACAAGACCCCTGGTAAGTTCTGGATACTATCTATCTCGGGAGAAGGCAGAAGTAAAGCTAGGGCCAACGTCGTGGCTGTGGAACGGTGGGTAAGGGCAGGGAGGAGGGTGTTCAAGCGTATGCTATGTACATATTAAATACAAGAATGCCAGGACTATATCAAAATGGCCAAGCCTTCGGGTCTCATTACGCTAAGCGCAGTCTCTGTGAGTCTGTCCAGCCCTTCCTTAAACAAGTACTCTGTCCCCTCTGTTTTTGTCATCATTGCGAAAGTCCTACACAACAAGTCCTCTGGTGATAGGTCTTGGTTCTTATCATGCGCACTGAGTGCCTTCCACCTCAGTCGCAAGATGCGGAGGTCATTTATGGCCAGCACTCGGTCCACCATTTCCATAGTCTGCGCGCTAGATTGACATTCTATCATCACCCGAAGCTGACTCATTTTCCGCTGCTCTTTGATCCATACAAGAAGGACGTCGCGGTGACAGTCGAATAGTGGTTCCATAGCGAGCCTGAATTCCGTCTCATGATCAGTCCATATTTCCTCTAGATATTTTAACAAAGCGAATTCATCGGGTTTATTTCCATCTCTGGGTAACAGGTATTCCAAGAGCAGGCGTAGAAGCTCGCACTGTCTGAGGGTCACCTCGCGAGGAGCAGGCATCCTATTTCTCTCTGAACTATCTTGGCGGTGGCCCATAGTGGGATGCGGATTGAGAACTCCTGTCGGCGACAATGGTAGCACTTGGTTTTCGGAGAGAGAGCTGCGAGGAGGTTCAGGAGCGCGGTGGTGGTGGTGGTTGCCGGGTGCATACAAAGCCACTGGGGTGGGTGAAGTAGCTGCATGGGTCGAACGAGGATTAGTAGAATTATGTTGGTCATTCTGTCCACTACGAGGAGGAGTTAACGTGAATGTATAGGGTGATTGGTAGCTGTTCCCGGGGCTTTGTATTGTAAAAAAAGGCTCTTTTGGGATCTCCCCGACAGAACAGTTTGCATTTCTGGAAGGCCGCTTTTCAGTAGGGCCGATCCAGTTGTGGGTGTCGGCATTCCGTTTCCTCGTATTAGTTTGTTACGCACTGGCGGGTACGGGTGCGATTGTATCGCCCAAAGCTCCGGGCCGCAATGCCTCAGCTGGTGGCTACAAACCTTGTCAGAATGTCTTATGATGTAAACAATGGAACTATGAGCTTTCTTACCGATGTAGACCCTACCATAAAAGGCTCAGCATCAATACCAGGATTCATTCTTGAACCTCTCGCAGCCGAATTTCTTGTTAGCTTCCTTGACGGCCTTGACGGAACATGTGTGCCCGCTTCTCGGTAAATCCATCGATGGAGGTGTATTTTCAATCAACAAAAAGTCAGTCCATTTGACGAAGCGCGACACTAGTATCCCACCTACATCTCTCGATCTTTAGGGACTTCATAAAAGAGATCCCTAGAATAATTGCTCTTTGAGCGAGGCGCTAGTAGTAGTCGCTTGCGGTCATTTACATCTTTGCCCCAAATCGCAGGACCAAAGGTACTCAGCAACTCGTTAAGCTCCTTGTCGAGGGTGTCGGGGCGCGATGCAGACGTAAGTAGACCGTTTAGATCTTTAGGAAGGTCCTTGGACAGTTCTTGCACCCTTTCAGATAGTTTGTTTGATTCAGGCTCGGAAAATTTCAGGATACCATGGTTTGAGTCGCAAGAGAGGCCCAAACATTCGGTGATTTCGCGAATCTTCGGGCCTCGATCACCAAAGAAGATTTTCCAGTCGCTTGTATTCCAACGCTGAATCGGAATGTCTCCCATTGTAGATGCTGGCGGCTTGCACGTTTAGTTGACGATAGGCTCAATGGAGGGATTGCTGGATCTTTGACGCTGTGGAAGGTGCTGGAAGCTGATTCGATGTCGGGCCTCCTTTGCGGAGGACGGCAGAAACTGGAGGCGTGCTGACGCAAGCTAATCCTGAATCAGTTGGGCAACTTGTTAGCGCCTATAGAACTTTTTCGCGACGGGCGGCGCGTACATGCGGCCTTGTATCGTGTCCGTGCGCGCGATAGTGTTGAAACATTGTTCCTTTTTTTTTGTGGATGAATACATGATGTCGTACTGGACGTGCTAAAACGATAAAAGCTGAGATAATGATGATAAGCAACAGCGTTGTATTGATTGAGGTTGTGTCTGAAGTGTGGGGTACTCCAACCCGCAGATTTACATGCAGCATCACAGCGGGATTACTAATACAGATATTTCCTGGCCTGCGACAAGATTGCTGCAAGTGTGTGGCAGGTGCAAAACTAAAACGATAACAATCCACGTTGACGCAATCAATCTATGAGAGATGAAGACAACAACGAACAAGCACAGAGTGACAGATGGGGGACTGTGGCGTAAAGGGGGTAGCCCAAACGAGTGACCTGATGTCCCGATGGGGTTTAGTTTTGGAATCGAGGAACCGCCGCGTTCGAGGGGAAGAGGGTGGAGATACTGCAGAATTACGTTACTAGCAACAAACAGCCAATCAGACCGCCAGGTCCTGGAAGCGGCAGGAGAGGAAGGGGTGGTTGAAACGCCGAGCACGCTGAAGACAGCTGGAACGAAGTGCGTCGCCTGCGCTCATGCCTGCTCGAGAGTCTGGCAGAGGACGGGGACGTGGAAGAGGACGAGGCGGTGGACAAGGAGGCAAGAGGAAGTGCTCTGAGAGTATGGACGATAGCGATGTAGGTGGCTATGGAACGAGTACCCAGAACATGTCTTAACATTACGAAGGACGACGACGATTCCATCATTTCATCATCGTATACACCACTACCCACACGAACAAAGTCCGGTCGCAGTGTGAACAAGCCAGTCGCGTTTGTACCGACACTTCCAGAACCGGCACAAGGAGCCAAGCGAAGGAAGTCTACGAAGACTCTGCTGGCTGCAAAATGCAGGACATGCCATCGGGGGACAGAGCCGGGAAACAACCGGATCGTATTCTGCGATATGTGCAACACAGCATATCACCAGCATTGTCATAATCCGCCCATTAGCAATGCGGTGGTCAATGTGCAGAAGAAGGTATGGTTATGTGGGTCTTGTGAGCGGTCGAAGCAGAACGTGGTGCAAGGTACAGAGGGTCTAGTCGCTGCAGAGAGTCTATCAATAGATGAGGTACGTCCCCATCATCTTACCTCGCATTACTGTAATAACAGATTCAGAAACGCGCATACTTCTCAACCCTCCCACAACACCAACTAGTCTCTCTACTCTTGCATGCCACAATCCGACACCCCCAACTCCCCATCTTCTTACCGAACGTGCAAGACCTGATCCCGGACCCTGCAACCATCGAAACTCACCCAACAGCACATCTCGCTCCTCAACGCTCCTCGCAACAGCAACATCAACAACCACATTCAGTTATCCACCCCTCACTAAACTCTCTGCATAACAGCAACACCTCTACAGCCCAGGGATGTATATAATCTTTTGAATCTGAATCATGCCCCCGATTCAGATTAATTGTGAATCGAACCCTGCGATTATGATTAGATTCGCCGATTCGCACGATTAATTGCCCTGTAGACTTACTATCTACTCTCCTGACGCTTTTGAAGCCTGAGACTCTGTTATCTCTCTCTCTCTGCTTGTTTCATCATCAACTCAACGTCCTCAGCCCATATGATATTGCCTTCCTGCTTTAAGAATACGCCATGTGAAAGCTTGCTCGTCAGCCAATTCTTCAAACACTCTAAATGCTCGATCGTACGAGCTGACAGCCTTGCTCTCT
Organism: Pseudopyrenochaeta lycopersici; assembly: GCA_003313425.1. Lineage (NCBI taxonomy): Eukaryota > Fungi > Ascomycota > Dothideomycetes > Pleosporales > Pseudopyrenochaetaceae > Pseudopyrenochaeta > Pseudopyrenochaeta lycopersici. The sequence continues at coordinate 35,729 of NHZP01000062.1, forward strand.
CCCAGCTTACTGTTCTCCGCGCGCCGCTGAACACTCTCTCCGCCTCATCTGCATTGGTGGGATAGAGAAGATATCGATTGCGAGACGTGATAGGTCAGGATAGGCGTGTTGTTGCCGTTGCTCGAGCCACCATTCGAGTGCGGAATCGTCTCCGATAGAGAAGGGAGGGGCCTGTGGTGGAAGAGACATTACTTGCGCTGCAGAGAAAGTATTTGCTGAATACAAAGCTTGATAAAACGCTCGAATTCATGACCTTCTTCGGCCTCATCCTGTAAATAGACTCTTCGCTTCCACCGCTGATGAGCTGAGAGCTCTTCTTGAGGTTTTGGCCCTGTAGATAAGGCTGTTTTGTAGTTACCCCAGAGCTTACGAGCCGCGTTGATCGCTGGGTCAATATAGTTAGATTGATGAGCCCACTGAGACGTTAAATATCGCTCGCGGAGGCTTGGGTGAAGTAGGAGAGCAGATACATAGACAGGAGCATCATCTGTAAGCTTGTAGTAGTCGTCAAATTTGTACCAACTTGTCAGAAGACGCTCCATCATCACCCTATTACTCTTATATTGCTGCTTAGCCTCATCGTAGAGCGTAAGAAGGAAGTCCATGCCACTAAGCACCTGATCTAGCGTAGAAGTATCCCATTCAGTATCCTTAGTGACCTCGAAGAAGGGTTCAAGGAAGTCGTGTAGCTCTTGTAGCTCCTGCCAGTGACTTGGAAGGAGATAGTCAAGTAGTAGAGAGGGCTCTGCTTTTATCCTTGTGTCAATAAAGTTGGTAATCTTGCCATGGAGACTAAGAGCGACGTAGATCATAAGATACCAGCTATTCCAGCGTGTCTTGTTGTCGCGAGGTATCATGCGGCCGGCTTGACGAAGGAAGGACTGATAGAGCTGATCTGACGACCTTATATAGATCACAAGGTTATAGAGCATCCCAATAGCGCCTAACTTACGCCACTCCGCCGCGCTGACCTGTCTTTCCAAATTACCCTTAATCTCATTCTAAGAGAGTAACGCAATCTGCCGAATAGCCTCCTCCAAGGCCTCTTTATCTTTGCCAAAGAGGAAGGCTTGTACAGCGAGGTTGATGATGTGGCTATTGCAGCGTAGGCGGTGTTGTGTAGTGTCGAATTAAGGTATTAATTTTGCGATAGCTCGTAGCATTGTATCGTTGCTATAGGCATTGTCAAGCGTAAACCAGCCAATTCGATCCTTAACACCATATTGCTCAACAACGCTAATAAAGACCTCTGCTTAAGCCTCTCCACTGTAAGTGCCAGGCAGCTCTCGAAGCGAAAGTAGTGCCTTTTGGACCTTGCGAGTGTCTGCGTCTACGAAGTGAGCAACTATTGCTTGTAGGCTCTTATGATTTGGCGCACTCCAGAGGTCGACTGTAAAGTGTATAAGTAAGAGAGAAGCTTGTAGCCTCTTCATAATTGCCAACTAGTAGAGGCGGAAGGAATCGTCAAGTTGCTAGGGTACTAGAGATCGGCTTTGCATAACAATATCGACGGCCATATAGCTAATAGAGTAGATGAGGGTGTAGATCTCTGCCCAGTCAGGGATAGAGAGAGGGAGACCTCGACGCGCGATAAGTTGGATAAGAGCCTCGTTATAGGCTTCCTTGTTGATAGCGGCCTTCAGGTGCTTCTCTTGCTCTATATTACAACCTTCTTCACGTGCCTTTTGCTTGCTAAAGAGGCTTTCAATAGAGCCTTCAACTGCAGCCTTCTTCTCTGATGGCAGCGCAGCTATGCGGATACCGTGTGAGAGTAGGTGTTCACGAATTCGATTGTGGGCAGACTACTTAAAGTTACACTTCTTTCAATAGAAGATTCTCTGCCTATGAGCATTCCTTGCCAGCTCATCCGGCTGTGGATCTCGACTTTCTTCCCATAGGTCGGTACAGACCATTGGCCTAGCCTTGCGCTTTTTGGTGTTGGTCAAGGGTTCCGCGTAAGGAAGCTCAGAATCGTCTTGTAGGGCTTCCATATTAGTAGTTCTAAGCTCTGTAAGAGTGGCATTGTCGTCTAAATTAATATCGGTTATGTTAGGCTTGCTAGAGGACATGGCGGTAGTGGTAAGGGTAGTACCTAACTTGTGTGTTTACCCGAGATGGACGTGTTCGGTATTCTGCCGCGTTTTCCAACCAATCGGAATCCTTAGCGGCTTACCGCCTATAGAGGCACCCTGCCTCCAGACGCTCCAGGGCCATAGCAATTGGGTCAACTCAGTGGCCTTCTCCCACGACTCGACCCGGCTGGCGTCGGCGTCATACGACAACACGGTCAAGATCTGGGATGCGAGCAGTGGCGCCTGCCTCCAGACGCTCCAGGGCCATAGCAATTGGGTCTTCTCAGTGGCCTTCTCCCACGACTCGACCCGGCTGGCATCGGCGTCGCTCGACAACACGGTCAAGATCTGGGATGCGAGCAGTGGCGCCTGCCTTCAGACGCTCATTATTGGCAAGGCGCTTCACCGCATCTCATTTGACATTAGTAACTCATATCTTCACACTGATATTGGCACTATCGAAATTAGCACCCCATCAGGTTCAAGACCACTTCCATCCCATTCAAAACCTCAGAGTCCTCAGTATAAAGGCCTAGCTTCAAGCGTAGATGGTGTATGGATAACATATGATTCAGAGAACCTATTATGGCTACCCTTAGAGTATCGACCAGTATGTTCAGCGGTATTAGAGAAGATGATTAGTATTGGTGTTAGAACTGGAAGAGTATGGATATGCAAAGTTAGGCCTAGCCTAAAGTCGTAGAACATTTATGTCATGATAGCTTACTATACTATATTTTTTATTCTCTCTATTTCATAGAGAGCCAAAGATCAACAAAAATATATAGCTTACCAATTTGCCACAGCGAAGCTTCAAGCATGCTCTAGATCAAGTAGCAAGATGTCCACGTGTAGAATTACGTGTTAAATGTTTGCCACTTGAGTCTGGCCAGAGGCATACAAACGCCTCGATCACGCTAGCAGGGAGGACGGTCGACCCGCTCCGGCCATGACCTTTGCCGTGAACGTCTAGAATGAATGGCGTTAGGAAGAAATATAACCATCGTTTCCAGTGACAGAACGGCATGGAGCCCTAGATAGTGTAGTGCCTTGCCAAGCATAGCTACCATTACAGCTCTGCTATACATCGCAAACATAAACGATCCAAACCCCTTATGTCCCTCACATGTCAAAGTAAAGCGCGCCTCTACAACCCTAAAGATTGCAGTGCTTATGTAGGGAGCCGTTCATTGTTTAACTATACGACAGCTGTATCACCACTAGGGCTGTCCCACTCTATCCTATCTTATAATTGTATTCCCCTTCTACGAGCCGAGACTAGAGGCCTTTCGTTCAGTTAGCGGAGGGGGCAACAGTGGGTTTCAGAGCTTAAGGGCGAGGAAGCTATCAGGGTCATCGTGCGTAGGATAGCAGTGTTGAAGCTGGTTTAACGCTGGAAACACGTTAGCTGACTGATAAGCGCCGTGGCCGTGCGGATCTTAGCACTGCTCCTAATCCCAAGCCAGATTTAATTATATTTCGAGCGTTTATGCGATCCGCACAGCCACATATCTTACGATAATTAGCTGGGACTAGGGATTCGCTTCCGTTGGAAGTACCAATCAACATAGCGGCCCTGCATGAATTTGCCCGCGACAGCGCGCACTAGGCTGATAATGGCTTCTAAGCATTAGAGGGAGGTTCTAAGGCTTAGGTAAGGCTATTCTACGAAAATTTGGAGCAATAAAGTCTTAACGTTAGCGCTATGGGGAGGGAGGTCTGTTAAGCTACAAAAGAAGGCGCTGTACAAATTAGGCTCAGAGACAATAATACGAAGGTAATTTTTAGAGAAGAGTGGAATATAGACATTCTAGATTAGCTACTGCAGATTATTTTCATCGCGCTATAGTAATATTCGTTGTGCGCATGGGTTTTCCAGTTGCTGAAGTCAAAGTACCCCTCGTTTGTCTCGCCACACAGTGTGTCTCGTTACGCAGTGAGGGACGTTAATGAAGTTAATTTACAAGACTTCCTCTAACTTAGCTTACTTCCGATTATTAGCATAATCATGGCTGGGAATCAGTCGCAGACTTCTTGTTATGAACCCAAAAGTGATGTATCAAATATCCACAGCCTGAAAGCTCTGCTATTGAGACCCATGTCCGCTTCCAATACACTGTGTATCGGCATTCTGCATCATGCGTTTCGCCTCGTAGCTCAAAGACCTGGCTGAGAAGTGGCACTCCATGAAAATTTTCACACAACTGCCCAATTGCTAATGTAGTTGGCTCCCATTCGGCTAGATACTCGCTTTGTCCGCTCTCTTCTTGTCTACGGTAATCAACCAGTCGATTAATTGGCCAGCGACGGATCGAGAGACGATTTTCGTTGAATGAAGGGATATGGCTGGAAGGAGATGCAGCTGATGCCTGGAAGAAGAGTGTCATTACGAAGATATTTTCTGTGGAGGCAAAATGGGAGACAGCCAGGCGGCTTCTGTCAGCATGAGCTTTTCTATGTGCCTATGCAGTGACCCTTCGACAGTGACAAGAGTGGTCATTACAAACCTAGAGATCTGAAATCAGGCAATAGTCATTCTGAAATGACAAGTTACTGAAGTGATTTCATGGATTCGTCTAATTCTGAAATCTAGTACCCAAATTCCGAAACTGATTATCGGATTTCTGTCTACATCGTTGAAGACTACGCGCTAAATAAGCATATAAATGATCGAGTATACTTCTCGCTCACTCGGATAAGTTAGTACGCGCAATGGACCCAAATCAATTGCCATCGGATCCGCTCAGGCAGTCGAGTCCTCATGATCATAACAATCAGCATCAGAGTCATATACAGCCAATACCACAACCACAACCACAACCTCAGAACCCCACTGGGTTGCAGCAACATGTCAACCCCGAGCTTGATCAACGTCCAGATGCACCCACTTCGACCCCAATAGAAAGGCCACCAGATACAGTGCAGGCACAACATCCCGATAACGCACCAATACAGCCTCAAATTGAACAACAGCTTAGCGAAATCGAGCAACAAACTCTTCTCTACTATTCGTACATTGTACCCGAGAAACCAGAGAATGTCGACCAACAAGCATGGGACAAGCAACAGTTAACGCTACTGCGCCCAATTTGTCTACATGACTTTCTACATTACATTGGAACTGGGGACATTGAACCCATCCCTGCGAATTTGGCCGAAAATGAGCAACAAAGATGGGCATTTGAACACTTGCCGGCGCTCCTTCTGGCAAAAAGGAAAGCATGTTGTGCATATGACTTAGACACCGACGAGCCTAATCGTCTCGAACGTTTGAACGAGATTGAAGAAAGTGAGCGAGAAGAATATGGAATATCAATCAAAGATCGTCCAAGAGACTCTTCTGACGCCGAGTGGTGTGAAATTAAACGAAAGAGGGTCAAAGAAAAAGATGACGAAGAATCAGCAACGAGGGCAAATGCAGCTGAGAACCACAATGATTCAGCGTACTCAGGCTACGACGAAACTATCATACCACTGCAAGTTCAGATACCTTGGAAGTACGGAATCAGCAGCGTAAAATGTGTATGCTTATCATGCAATGGTGGGAGAAAAGGCAATCGAGGAACGACTTGATAGATTTTGCAAACTTCAACGCACTTTTGAGGACACTACCCCACGGCGCCCAGTATCAGGTCAAGCCTACAGAACTTCAACACTGGATGGATGAGTTAAGAAAGGCTCTCGCTTCATGTGAACTATCACCATCGGAGACAGGTCTAGATCATCTAGCGAAGGTTGTTATAACGCTCACCAACAAGTTGCGGAAGCAAGGACTGGACTTGAAAATGGTGGTTGTGAGGGATACCCATTGTAGAATTTTCAGATGTCTGTTGAAATCAGGATTGTCTATGCGCGAAACATCACATCCTCCAATACGGAAACTGATCGAAGCTTATCTGGCTCCTCGGGTAGAGCAACTCGAAGCACTACGGCCTGCCGGAAACTTTGTCGATTTCTTTATGCGAGATAATGAGATGCAACTAGACAGGGTTAGGACGGCAATCGAGCAGATTGAGCATATCAATCAAGACTTGACAAGTACAAACAACACACTATCTCTTCGATTCGATGATCATCATTTGCCTGTCAAGGAATTAAAGTATGCGGCGGACTTGCATCGAAATAACCTCAAAATTGAAGCTGCAACTGAGCTCAAGAAGTGGATATACAAGATGAATGCTTTGGGTTTTAGTAATTCGGTAAGAGACGTTTCGATCACCTAAAACCAAACCTTCTTGGATGAACAACCAATCCTTGAGGAACTCCTTGGAATTTCCGATACTGGTATGTGTCAATCCCAACTTGTTCCAGATGTACCACGATTGGCAGGCTCTAAGATGTACTATGCCGACGATGTACCTATGAAGACTGTGGCATGGGGATTCAAACGCCGTCGGTTCTTTATCAACCAATATGGACCCCAAGACTATCCAATCTGGCGAATAGAACGTTTCCAAAGTCGGGAGTGGGCGGAATCGTACGGTAATGTCGATCCTCCATTCGCATTGAATGTATCAAACACCGTGAATCGATATGGGGACGCAAAGGACCTTACAGGGCGCAAGATATATGGAATGGAGCACTACGATGGCGTTTTTGGTGTTGCCTGGGAAGTGGACTATGATGAAGACGTAGATCCCTTGTCATTGCTCAATCCCAGAAACCATGACCCTGACTGGTGCGAATTTGGCCAAGCTATATCGAAATGGGACTCCCATTACATTTTAGTTGGATGGAAGTTGCCGGGGAGAGGTCATGATATCGTAAAGACTTGGGAGGTCAGAACTAATGTAAGAAGTCTGCTAGGAAAAAAGAAGGCCGACTGGGAAATTTTCAAGTGCGCCCAAGAATCTGAAAAGGCGTTCAAAGATTGGAAGATTGGTACCCCGCAGACGCAAACGACATCCGCAGAGGCCTCCAACGTTCAGGATGCGAGTGGCCCTCCACCGGCCACCCATGTGACAATAGCTCCGCATAGTAGAACGGCGAACTTGAACTCAGCAATGCCGTTAACCCAGAATACGCTCGTGGAACGTCCACGGAGATACCCTATCCGCGACACAGCTGGAATTCAGAGCAACTCGGCTCCCTCATATTATGAACACCTGATGTCACAATGTCACTCAAGAACAATTTCTGGCGATGCAGTACAAATTGCGATGACTCAACGGTATGGAAGAAATTGGTTAGAGCTTATTTAATGAAGTGATGTGAACAAGAACTCTTATTATCAGATATTGGTTTGGCAACTAGTTAACTTAGTAATGTTTAAACTACGACATTCGGTTTGATGTAGTAACGTCCCTCACTAGTTATGGATCGAGAAATACACCAGGTCGAGAAATATAAGTTACTTTAATCAACCGTCTTCGTGATACCAATAGCATTCTAATGGACATGGTGACAAGCGCCCGAATTCCCTTAATGCCGAGCTCTTCTGCTTCCAAGCTGGTAGAGGTGAGCCAAGTAATACCAGCTCTTCAACGGCTCTTTTATGCAAGGTGATGCTCGCTTGGTCAGCTGCTGTCCAACCAAATCGTGTCTTTGACGCTATATTCCCACCCGCGCGTATTAATGGTGCGAAAGACTCCCATGAACCCGTGACTGCAGCCAAATGTAACGGCGTATTTCCATGGTGATCAATCGCGTTGACATCTGCACCAAGCGATATCAGAAGCTCGACTGCTTGTTTCATACCCCGCCCAGCAGCATAGAGAAGAGGAGTGAGCATAGAGCAGTCCACTTGGAACGGCAAGATGCTACGTACCCTAAGCCTGTTGATGATTGGTTCTATAAAATCAACTGAACCTTGTGCAGCAAGTCGATGCAAAAGGGTTACTCCGTAACCATCAGCTTGTACTAGATCGATGCCACGTAATAGCATCAGTCTCTCAAATGTTGGCTTGCAGTCCATGATAGTCGCCCACTCTACGACAGAAATATCACAGTTGCGTTCGAACCAAAAGGTTACCTCGTGTAATCCATCTGTTAGTGATTCTTTCATGCGTAGTCTATGTTGTCGACCCAGCTGGTCCATAACCTCGAGCAAGCCGTAGTACAGCCTGCGTGAGCTTAAAAGTAATGCAAAGGTATCGCTAGGTTGTAAGTAAAGCGCTGTTTCCCGCAAGAGCTCCACAGGGAGTGAAGAAAGAGACATTGCACGTAAATAGAGAGCTATTCAAAACAGTGGCATAGACACACATATATAAATACATATAGACATGGTGCATAGACCTCTTGATTATAGAATGTTTTAGTTGGAATCCAGATTTTCTAAACCTAATATTCGTTGCTGTACCGTTGGGACGATGTCGTCTTAATTCAAAATGTGAGGCAAAGGCGAAATATGTCAAACTCGACTTCTATTGCACCTAAAATCATCTGATAAAATAACAGCAAGAAGTGAAAATGAAGCAAGCACCCTTTATACTACTCTCCGAACCAACCATCTCTCTAACACGGACCGCCTTCTATCTCCGTCCATCCAGCTGCCTGTCAACTCACGTACATTCTTTGGAGATTTAACATCCCTTGGAATAGTGGCAGTCGCACCTCCTAATCACAATTAGCTCAGCCATTCGCTTCTTCATTTCGGCATATTTGGGCAACTTACGCTCGGAGAGGTCCACCGCACTTGCCTGAGCTCGGCTTAATCTTCTTTCCATTGGGGCACTTGTATGAAACCTCATTCTTGCACTAAGTTTCCGTTAGCATTCGTCGCTTCTGAACTCTCGAAAGTGTGGTCAGGGGCACCGGGGTAATGATGCGGAAAGAATGGGCAGCCTACATGGAAGTTGCAGATGCCATCATCACTCGAAAAGACACCACATCCATGGCCGCGCTTCATGATCTCAACAGCAGTAGGGGCGCGCTTCTCGAAGTCTGCCGTCACATTAATGCCCTCGCTGTCGTTGACATCCCAGGCTTCGGGAGCTGGGACGGCAAGGGCGCCGGCGATGAGGAAGAAGGTGGCGGCAATGGCAGTGAAGCGCATATTGACTAGTCTTGAGTTGGTGGGATAGGCGAAGTGGTGAAGAACTCGGTGTTGATGTTTGTGAGTGGATTGAATTGAATTAGTAGATTGAATTGGAAGTGCTAATTGCTGATGATGGTGATTTTGAGGAGAGAGAATGGCAGTCTTTTGTATTCAAATTCTCAGAAGATTGGCAAAGTTGAATGCGAAGTCGAATGCGAATTATTCTTCCTTTCCTTAAGGTTGTGATACTAACCTTAGAAGCTCTCGTCTATCTTGCTGTTTGGCGCAGTCGTATATCGTATTTCTGGTCCCTTCATGAACATTGTATCTTAACGTATCTAACCAAACCGCTCTCATGACCATATTCGGTGTACATCACCGTGACTCTTAGACTGCTAGGCGCGGCTTCTATGTAATGATATTCAAGCGTAACCCAGTTCGATATCGCCGAGCCGTTCGGCCCCTACCAAATTCCCATGTACGTACTAGCCGCCTGATGACACGAAGCTTCGCGAAATGAGGTTTTAGCCGCACAGAATGTGGCGCAGGGGTAGCTTTTATGTAAGGCGCATGATCTTGTGGCTTTGAGGGTCATTCATTGGCTCGTTAGTCACATTGGCGGATTTAATTTCCGGTGGAAGAGAGATACGGTCTGATTTTGACGACCCTGGGAAAAACTTGGGGTCCAGGGGTAAAATAATACGAGAGGTGGGTACCTGATGTTATTCATAGTACGTAACGTGTTTCACCAGACGCGAGCCAGGCCGAGTCGTGCGAGAAGGCTACCGACTCGACGGAATCGCGGTGGCCCTCGAGCGTCTGGAGGCAAGAGCTCCATTTATCTTGCATAGCCGGTTTTATTGTGATCTAGTCCGGCTCCCTCTTAAAAGGACCTCTTATCAGGCCGCGAATACGAGTGCGGACGCATATACTTGAAGAGGATTATTCTGGATAGCCCACTTATGAAACATGATGAATCGGCAGGCATCTCGAACTAGTTCGATCAAGGCGCATGCATCTTCTCTTCCCTAGGTTACGTTAGTATATGTTACACCGAGACAGCATTAGTTATTTGTGAATTACCTGGATTAAACCCCCAAGTTTTTCCATTGACACTATCCCCTCCGGCATGCTCTTGCAAAGGCTGAGAGCCTCCACCCAGTACAGATACTTCTCTCTTATAAACACATCGACCTTCGATCGACTTCTCGACGATTTGGTCGAACTAGAGGGTTGTTGTGTAGTCTTCATAAAGATGCTCGCCGTGTCGAAAGGAGTGTGTTGCGACCAAGTGGACATCGAGCGACTCTCTGCAGAGATCTAATGAGGTTCTGTAGACAACGACGGCAGGGCGATGAGCTCGGAATGGCTTATGGGCGGCAATTGCGCAATGCAATCTGTCGTTATTAGGCCATACGTTTCATTTTCCGCATTGACTGCAGTCGGCTGCGTTGCTATCTCTTCTACTTGCCTTCTACGACCTTGTCACCCGCTCTGTCTTTCCAACGTTTCTTTATTGCCTCGGTCCATCCACCATCGACCGCCTCGTTCGTGGAATGCAGGAAGGACGGCCGACCTGCTCTGGCCACAATGTTGCAGCATCGCTCAACGTATGCGGTGGACTTTTGCTTGTGTGCGGACGCAGTCGAAATCGAGTATGGTACGAAGTATAGGTCATCGTTTGTGGACGCGATGGGCGTAACGGGGTGCAGTTGTTGAGTCATCTGATCCTCTGGGGTTTCCACAAAACAAGTATTGTGATTGATGACGTCACTGTGCAGTCCGCCCTTGTCCTAATTACGTGTCTAAAAGCTCATTGCCTCCTGCTTAGAGAATTGGGGCTGCTAGGCAAGCAGTAAACGGGAATAGAAACAACGAACACGGCCAACCTCCTGAAGTGCAGGCATCAATTGTAGACCAGTACCTACGGCCGGAGGCGGATGAACAGCAAAGCAGCAGCAGCTCTCAAAGTAGATCTAGCTGCTTTACAAGTCATGTACATTGATTCCACTATTAGGAACAATACCTTTACAATCGGGAAGTCTAGGTCTGTTCCAAATATTACTATTTATGTTATAGCAAGTCCAGGTGGAAACAAAAAGTCTGTAGCAAGTGGAGATGAAGACAAGGGTAATGTCCAAAGCGAAGGGCCTCCAGCTCGATTAACACGATTAAGAAAAAGAGCTCGAACGGGCGGATCGTGAGACTATGAATAGAGATTTAGACCCATCATAATACAGACTCAGACCTATCCCTTTTTATGTGAAATTGCTACTTTTGTCTTTTATGGAGAGCGTCTTGGGGAGGGGCGCGAAGCCCACTAATAAAATGGTGGCATTTGGCTCCGAAACAGTGGTATTTGGGTCATTATTTGAGCCGAGGTCACATGTGTGGTAGTGTATTCAAAACAGTGGTAGATGGGGAATTATTTCGCCAAGTAGTGGTAAGGCGGTCTTTTGCCGAATCACAAACGGTGATGTGATGCGATAGCTCGTCACTGTTTGTGATGAGCCGCTCCCAAAACACACCCTTAGCTATCAACCCGTATATATATAGGTCTCTAGCTTGTAGGCAGAACAATCATCACTTCTTCTTCCTATTCTCAACAGTTTCTCGGCACGCAGGGAAGGACGTTATATGATGCTACGCGGATTAGCATCCGATCTGTATGGAAGACAGGTTCGTTCTGCCGCGATGTTAGTTGCCTTTATTACAAAGCTGCAAATGGAAGACGACTACATACTGTTTAAGGTCTTCCATAGCCACCGGGGAAGAAAAAACAATTAATCCGTTTGTTTGAGAAGACGTCTTCTTTTTCTGGATATTCCAGAGTCTCGACGTCGAGTTGGTGAGCAGGATGTAAGTGGCTTTTCGTATATTGTTATTTGGGATGAGCAGACACTGGGAAGGATGAAGCTATGGACGGGTGATGGGATTGGGCCGACACTCCTTTGTTGTTTTCTTACGTTTGGGTATCTAGCTTATTTTTGCTTCATCGATACATATGAGCCACTAATAATGATGCGTTGAAACTCCGAGAAGCGCTCCTTGGAGGCAGCTGTGCCACGCTCACATGGACTAATCGAAACCGGCTTAGGGAGTTGATGCGCATGTTTGCTACAGTAACTGTAAGAGGTTGATGAGCTTGACGAGGGCGATGTCGATCTTTTCGTGACACTGGCTCACAAGCCTTGATGGGAGTTTACAAACGCAGCCTCGTAGAACCTCAACGGGCCCCTATTTCATGTTTCGGATTCGACGAATTAAGGCGCTGAGTATGGCCAACCAGGTTGGAATTCAAAGGCAGCCTGTCGTTTCCGTTCGGTGCGCTGTGTATGTTCTCCAATCTAAACTGAGACCAGAGATGTCAACAATCAAGCCGATCAAGCCCTCGTCGTCGGCTTGGCTTGAGGCTTGATTTGGAGTCGTTAGGCTTGACTTGTTTGACTTGATTGCTTAGATGAGGCTGGCTTGGCTTGAAGCTTGATCGGTGGCTTGATTGTTTATTGTTGTAGAGATCGCTCGGCTATACTAATTACTCGACCTCCTGGCCCCAATAGCACAACTTGTATATAGCGTCTATTTCAGTGTCAGTTATTCTTGCTGTAGCAACGCTGCTGCCTTGATCAAAGCCAGCCTTATACCACCGCCTTATACACTGAATAGCAGCCAGTAACTGGGGTGAGATCTTCCGCCTTCGGGGCTCAAGCAGGTCGCCAAGCTCGCTGAACATACGCTCACACTCGCAGCTTGACGCTGGGATAGAGATGACGTCGATAGCCATCTTAGAGAGATTAGGGTAGCGATCGCGCAAGCTTACCCAGTATTTAATTGGGAAGTTTGCGGCATCACTACCCTTCTCAACCCTTGGCTCGCACCTCTTCCACCTATTAAACTCGTCTATCTCGCTGTCCTCAGCAGCCGCGCTAGCCTCAGGATCGATGAGGGCTTCAATAGCCTCGTCGATATCGTTGGTAACAACCTTTGGCCGCCTCACTAGGCGTGGTGAGCGGTTGTATTCAGCCCAAAGCGCGCGGAACGCGCAATTATTAGCGTCCAGCCACTCAGGCTTGTCAGCCCAGGCAACGTCGCAGTAAGTTTTATAGCGCGGATGGAGTATCGTTGCCGCGTAGTACGCTGGTGAGAGGTCGAGTTTATTGTAGTAATCGCTAGCCTTCGCCCAGGCAGCGCGAAGGTTGATCGCGAGATGGTCCTCAGGCGCGTCGTCGTGCGCATTATAGTCGACTGCCTCGTACACCTTGACGCGCTGCTCGTAGTAAGTATAAACTCAAAGACTGGGATGACCTCAGCAATAGCGCCATAACGGCCACTTTTGCCGCGACCTTCAAGCCGCTTTGTTGCCAACTTTAGCGGCTTTAGTACGTCTATGTACTCAGTAACGACCGCCCAATCGGCGGCTGTTAGCCCGTCCGATCGCGTCCAGGGCGCTGCCTCCGGCAGCTTGTTGCCGCGACTTATCGCGTACGTGTCCTCATCTCGCACGCGGCGTATATGGTGGTTAGCGTAGGCGTTAACTGCTGGCTGCAGTTCCACGGCGCGCTCAAAGGCAGAGTAGTACGAGTTCCAGCGCGTGACAACTGGCTTGATTGGCTCAAGTATCCTGTGTTGATCTGTGGGCAGCTCAGCGTTAGCGAGGCGCTGAAAGTTTTTAAAAAGCTCATGTTGTTGCGGCGTTTTGATGTAGTTAATAACGCTAAGAAGCACGCCTAAAGGCCCATCCTCGCGCCATTTGCGCATTAACTCGCTCTCAGCAGCAAGCTCACCGCTATCGTTGTCGTACGCGTCGTCGTTGTTACCCCAGAGTAGCGTCTGACCGATGAGGTTAAGGATGTGAGGGCCGCAACGGAGGCGGCGATGGGGAGCGATGAAGCCCATCTGCTGCGCGAGCTTGAGGACGGCAGCGTCGTTGTTAGTAGCGTTGTCAAGCATAAAGTAGCCAACTGTACGCGGATTTATGCCGAACTGCTGCAGCGTTTTGCTAACTACTTCAGCAATCTTCTCGCCAGTGTGAGCGCCCGTCAGCTGCGGCAGCGCGATAGGTACGTCTACAAGGTCACCAACGCTGTTAACGTAGTGAGCAACAACGCCTAAGAAGCCACGCTTGCCGCCTTTAGTCGTCCAGCTGTCAAAGCTGATGTGGACCTTGCTTATTGATTGCGACAGCTCAGCGACAACCTGCGGCTGCATAAAGTCGAAACGGCGCATTACAAAGCGTGAAACACTCGCATGGGAGGTCCACAATGCCGCCACTGCCTCAGGATTTGCAGCTTCAAGCAGCCGTCGAAACGCGGGGGACTCAAACTCAGAAATTGGATGGTTGTTCTCGACGAGCCATGCGACAGCAGCATGTCGAAAATCCTGAATGCTAAAGCCGGCAAGCTCGTTGGCAACGTCTTGGGATACCTTGACTTTGCCGGCCTTGAAGACAGCGCGCAGCCCGCTCTTACCTGCCTTCGTCGCAGCGTGCGCTTTGCCTGGAGCTGCGTAACGATGGCCGCGTTTATTCTGCTCTAAATGGCGCGCTGAGGTCGACGTCGATAGCGTTGTTTCGTATATGCCGCCGCCACCAGCGTCGATAATCTTGTGCTCATGACAATAGCGACAGACAAAGAAGGTGCGGTCTGGGTCCTTAATGAGCGCAACGCGAAAGCCGTAGAGGTATACCCAGCTCTTTTTCTGCCTCTGCGTAGCCAACGGCTTGCAGTATTGAGGTAAACGTGACCAATTAATCCCCTCGAAGTCGTCTGCAAAGCGCTCATCAAAGCCCTTACTACTATTATTATTATCTTCTAACGTAGCTACTGTTGCAGCCTTGCTGCCCTCAATAGACGTGACGATCGCAACGTTAGGCTGAGACTCGCGCAACTGCGACTCAAAGGTGGGTGGCTCGGTAGCCTGAGACGCGGCAGTCGTCAGTGCTTTGCGCGGCGATAGACGCTGAGATAGTTGCTGGGTCGTATTAACGTCGACAGGCTGGGACTCGATGCTACAAGCAGCGACCCTTAGGCGCTTGTTCGGGACAGCAGCGCTGTTACGGGGACGTTTAGGGGCTTTGTTAAGCGGCATAGCAACAATAGGGGCGTAAAAAACCACTAAGTAACTGTCTATATAGGCAAAGGCGACAGTATAGGTAGATGACGCGTAAGATGGACGCGTAAAGTAGCTTTAGGTAGGTAGCTGAGATGCTTACTAAGCTAACTATAACACCAGGAAAGTATCGCGAGATCGCTCGTACAGCAAACTTAGTAGCCTCATTGAAATCGAAGCTAAAACATGTTGCTGAACACTCCCGCAACACTAAAACATCAAGCCAATCAAGCTAACCAATCAAGCTTCGTATTAAGGCTTGATTTGATTGCAAAAATACTAGGACGAGGCTTGGATTGATCGAATTGACGATCGTCAAGCCAATCAATCAAGTGCTTGATTGTAGCTTGATTGTTGACATCTCTGACTGAGACGAAGCCGTGGCATCGCTTCTCTGCGCCCTCTGTAACGTGGGAGTGGACCTCTGAGGCAGGAGGCGGCAGTTGAAATTGTCGACATTATGTCCGATCAACGAGAGGGAGTCAGAGCAGGTACAGGTTGGGTACTGAATGATAAAGAGCAGCTGGTTCAAGACGTAGAACTCAAGTTTTAATTTAATGCTGTAGACGACGGTCTTGTAGGTCGTTTGGATTTCGAAGTTGTTGGTGAACTCGGTGACGAGTAGACTGGCGTCCATGGCGACAACGAGGACGTTGACAAGGATCAGGTGTCGGATCACTTTTCTCTCTTTTGGCCCCCTGAATTCTAGGATGGGGTTGAGAGTGCGGGAGGCCTCCCAGATATAAATTCCGGAAATGATACTCTCCTGGATGGAGAAGCCGGTGAGTTGGACCTTTTCGTAGACTGAGAAGACGTTGGTGAGTGAGTCGAAGGTGCGAATATTGATGGCGAGGTACAATGCCGAGACAGGCAGATGGAGAACGATGAAGTTGATGACAATCATGATTAGCACCCAGCGGATCTTCTTCCGATCGCTAACCAGATGCAGTCGCGAATAAAGCACAACCGCCTGGCCAGTCACCATGGCCCACCAGCCCAGGACAACAATGAAAGACATGGCCGCGTTCGGCGCCAGGCCGAACATGCGCAGCAGCACAGCGGTCGCATGGACGGGGATGCCGATGCATGCGATAAGCATACTCCAGAAATAGAGCCCCTTGCAGATTTTGAACTGGTGGAAAATGGAGAAGAAGATCTCGATCGAATTGTAGACGGACATGGCAAAAAAGCCAGCTATCGTCATAGCCTTCGGCAATGATAATAGCACGGGCCCTGACTCCCCGGCCATGACGTTGTTAAGGGTCGAGTGGGAACAGCTGGAGCGTTGAACAAACAATCACAAAAACGAAAAGCAATACCAGATAAGAGCAGATACTCTGTATACATCCGTGGAGGAAGGAAAGTGTTGCAAAATGACGGTATTACGCTGAACGGTGCGATTTTACGTCACACCTTTGCTCCTATATACCAATTCGGTTGTAGGTGGGAGCGCACAAACGGTCTCCTCCCCTCTGATCGGTCCACTAGCGGGTTCGCTTAACTTTGTATATAAAGTACGGACTCAACTCTCTGGGATGGTGGCTTAGGCATGCCCTGCTTATACGAGAAGCTTGGATGAAATGCGATCGGGGAGCTCTGCCACGGCTTGAGAGGGGATTTCTGCCAGACCCTGCATTATGGAAGCTCTGTGAGATCTCTGCTCCCATCCACACCTGGCTGCACAACACGATGCATATCTCACAGAAGTGTGTCTGCAGTAGAGGGCTAGCGGGCTATGGCTGGCAACCAGTTGGCCAACAACGGGCATCCAGGAGCTTGGGCAGACCCGTCAAGTTGGATCACGCTGGTTCCGAACGCTCATCCAGCCACAGGCTGGGGATGGTTGCGACGCAGCTTGCAGGCTTGGGTCTGATGATTGCTGCATGGAGGAATGCTGCCTTCGCTCTGCGTGTGCTGCTGCCGCAGATTTGTTTTTGCATCAGCAGCGCGAACGCTGTTTGCTTTGCATGCGAGCTGGCGGAACGGATCGGCTATCCACTTCCCCCAGAGAGCGACATCGCTAGCCCCGGCACATTCTGGTCGGCCTGTTGCCGAACTCGATTAGCTGAGTGCAGACCGCGATTGATTTGGCAGCGACTCTGAGTCGCAGCAGGCACAAGAGTCTTGGAGGTTGCTCAGAGTGAGTCTTTGGTTACCAGTTGCGTGCATAGGCTCTGGGACGTCTGGGACGTCTGGGAAAATCCGGTGTGCACGACTTGGACCGCTTTATGACATGTCAAGAGAAGAACTACAAGTTCTACGAAAGGAACTAGAAGAGAACCTTGGGAAGGGTTTCATACGGGCATCATCATCCCCTGCAGCGTCCCCTGTTCTGTTTGTCCGGAAACCAGGAGGTGGGCACCTGGTCACCTGGTTTCAGAAAAAGAGCCCACTCACAAAATGGCTTGGCTTCCCCAACACCACCAATAGCCTCACCAAAACGATAAAGGATAGCCACTTTAAGCAGTTTTTCAAGCAGTTTAAGGATGTGCTCCAATTTGAAGCTGTAATTTTGTACTGGATAGCTATCTAGAGCAGCTTTTTAAGCGTTTTTCCTCACCACCCAGTCATCTGGCCATCTAATTCAATGGAATCTCTCAGCCTTTGAGGCATACTATCAACCTGAGTATTTATGAACTTTTGAGTAACTTTCTCCCATCCCTCAATAGCTAGTTCACGAGTTTCAAACTCATCCCAATGCGGAAATCTTGACATAAACTGCTTAGGAGGTCGCCAGCAATTCTCAATAGGGGCTAGATCTGGCGAACTGGGGCAGTTGAAGTAGTGCTCAAGCTTATTCTTCTGCTTCCAAGTCTTGACAATATTCCCTTTCTTTGACTGCCCTCCGCCATGGCCGCTATCATTGTCCTCCTCTAGAACGAAGTCATCCCCTCTCTCTAGCCAGGGCTTAACAACTGGCTCAAGGATCTGGTCTCTGTATACGTGGTGAGACATCTTGCCATTCTTATTCTGAGTATTAAAGAAGTGAAGCTTGCTCTTGAAATTATAACCTATAACGTCACTCACTGCGTGGCGGGACACACAGCGTGACGAGACACCACCTCAACCGGACCTTCGGCCTCGCACCACAAAATCCATCAAGTATCGTAGTTAATCAACATGTGTGAATCTGCTCCTATCCTTCTCTTCGTATATAGTGCTCCGGTAATGAAAGAAGCTGTGTTTTAAGAAAGTGTACCTTGTCAAACAGGTATAGACTGCACGGAGAAATTCCTGGAATATACAATTTCTACTTAATAGTGACCTGAAAGTCTCTAATCTTTATCTTTAGACTCTGAGCTTCTTCTCTAGTCTTCCGAATACCTAGTAAGTATCTACTATCGCGAGCGAACAGGGGAGTATCAAGGAAGAGTTGACTAGTCGCGTCTACAAAACGGTCGACAGCGTGACCAACATCGTGCTTTTCCCTATCGGAAGCTGACGTACTGGGAGAATAATAGCTATAATACCAATGCGCATACAGCTTGTATCTGTATACGTGCGGTGTAGTGGTTGCGGTGGTCCGGAAAAAATAGTGTCCCATCACACAGTGTGTCCCGCCACGCAGTGAGTGACGTTAGTCTAAGCATAAAGAAGTGGGTACAGCAGGAAAGCAGAACGTAACTAATATTTACTATCCAGTAACAGCATCTGCCCACAGCGGCTACATCTAACTTGATTGAGCTTGCAGAGAAAACGAAGTCTTCGGGCGCCTCTGCAGACTCCGCGGGACGGCAACAGCCGTTGACCTGGGCGTACGGAGGAACTCGTTTTGGCCAAAACCGACACTCGATGTCTCATCAACATTTCCTGCATAAGCCGATATTCCGTCACACATGTGCACTGAATATTAGCATGATGTAATCGACATGCCAGCGGGCCACACAACCATCTCATGAATCAGACGCTCCGCATGTGACTCCGCTAAGGAGCTAGGCTAAAGAGAGGCTGTTTATATAATAACAGGAGGCAGCTTCATCTGAAAGCCACGACCAGTTGATGAAGCTTCTGCTTGACAAGGATGCCGCCTTCAACGCGTGGAATTAAAAGTATGGCATCGCGAGCTGAAAGACTATTCTTAACAATTGTGACAGCTTTTTCTCATTTTGTCATAACCACAACTGCTTATAGGGGCCAAGGTGTTCCTTTGAAGGTCGAGCTCTGACCATGCTGGAAGAGCTATTAGGACGGAGTACATTGCACTTGCGGTCTTAGTGAGAACTCCCCAGTCTCGATGGCAGTCGTTACTGGCTCACGATCGCCGACAACTCGACCGGTTGGATCGAAATCATCCCCATCCACGACTGTCATGAATCGACAGACATGCGTCGTAACGAACGCTAAATGCCCAAAGTGGCGTACGGCGATGCATCCGATTCAGCGAATAGGGTTGGCTTACCGTTCCCCTCAACGCGCGGCCCACCAACAACACCACAACTTTCAACAACGCGTAACTCAGCCATATGGAGCGAATTGAGGCTGCGCTTGCAGAATTTATAATCGCTAAAGCCTGGAGAACAACTCCAGTACATGCAGATTGCTAAATAGCATGGTGTTGTGCGATCTACACTCACCTGAGGGCACCAAGGTGTTTCAACCTCGCGGAGCACCGAGGGCCAACCGTGGCACTTCCAAAGGGTCCCAGGAGAGAGGCGACAGACCGTCGCGCACGTCCTCCTCCGCTGCAGCGGAGACTAGTGACGGTCGGGACGTGTCGATTGGGCTGACCGACAACAGTCAGATAACGTGTTTTACCAGTCACCTGCGAATACCAGTCAACCGCGAACGCGAAAACCCACCAAAATCCAGAAAAGCTAATCCTTGCAATCTTCATAACTACTTAGTATTAACGTGAGCGGCAAGCGAAACGCCCAGGTAAGCGAAACGCCCACCCCACCAAGCTTTACAACTTTGCACGTTAACAACTCAATCCTACAAAAAGCTACTACAGCTTATAGTAGCTTAAATTAATCCTCTACTTCTACTATATCTTTCTTACACGTGCGCTTATTGTGTCCTGCCTCTCCACAAGTTTTACAGCGTCGGATACCCCTTGTACTAGCACCTGTTTGAGCCCTCTCCGCACGCCTCTCCACCTTAAGTTGGGCATCAACGTCCCTCTGAGTAATTAAGTCCTCTCCCTCCTCCTTTGATAGGGTCCCTCCCTGCTAGATCCGCTTTTTCTTACGCTTTTTCCGCTCAGAAGCAGCTCTATTTGCCTGCTCAAGACTAGCTACTCTAGCTTCCAGCAACGTGTGTGAGTGTACCTTTAATGTTGATCCCTTTTTAACTTGTAACACCATCTCAATGATAGAATCAGGAGAGGAACTCTTATGGTCACGAATCCTCTTCATAATTAGTGTTGTTTGAGCCTCTATCTCCCAGGCGTTGCTGGGTGTTTTGGGGTGCCAGAGGGTGGGCCCTGGTAGAGGTGGTGTCGGCGTGCGAGGCTTCACCTCAAGCTTTGATAGCACCACCTCTGGGCTGTGTGGGACTAGGCCAGTTGCTTGGAAGCTAGATAGAATATTCTGCTGTGAGAACGAGGTCTCGAATACCTCCTTAAAGGAAGCTAGGAATGCTTTTTTGTCAATGTGGGTGATGTGACTGTCTGCCAAGACCCGAATCTCTCGCCGGTATGCCTGCTTCAATGGCGCAAAGCAGCCCACATCAAGCGGCTGCAGGATATGGGATGAATGGGAAGGCATACAGAGGGTAATTATCTTGTTCTCCTCACATAGATCCTGGAAGGCAAGTGAATTATGGCTCTCGTGGCCATCAATTACTAGTAGCCGGTGATTGCCTACTGTCCGGGCTGTTGTATGCTGGATAAAGTGCTGTAGCCAGGCTAGACCAAGTTCGTTGTTGGTCCAGCCGTTCTTACTAAGGCCTATACGCCAGCCCTTAGATAGATCAGGTAACCAGGACTTGTCGTGGTTCTTGGCTTTGAAGATAATGAAGGGTGGAACTGTCCAGCCCATAGCGTTGATACCAGCAATCAACGTCACCCACTCGCGGTTGCCAGGTTGTATCCTCAGTGGTCGAGTACGTCTCTCAGACGCAGTTACCACCTTGACGGACCCTCCTACGCCCATGGTAAAGCCAGTCTCGTCAAAGTTATAGGTATCTTCATCTAGGATGCCGTACTTGGCTTTGATGTTGCGTACAAGGTCAAACCAGGGGCTAATAACAGCTGGATCGCTGCATAGGACTCTCTGGTAGTCGCGTGGCCTACTTAGCTGGGATTTAATCTCAGGCTTACGAGAGACGAAGTTTCTGGCCCATTTTTCTCCCACCTGGCCACTACCACGAGCAGCCAGCAACTGATTCGCTATCTCACGGAGATAAGACAGTGTAGGGGCAAATCCTCGCGCGTCTAGCTTCCTTATATATTGGATAATCGCGTCTTCCTCGTGCCTGTTAAGCTTTGACGAGTTAGGTTGGCTGTCGCGTCGTGAAAGCTTTCCAGCGCGTCGGTCGCGGAGAGTCCTTCTAGGAATGTTGTAGACTGCTGCAGCTCGTCGATCACTTAATGTCGCGTCTTTTTTCATTGCTTGGATAGCTAAGATAATTCTATCCTCACAAGGGAGTAATTCAATATTAAGTTGTTGAGACATTGTAGTTAAAGGTAGAACGAGGTGTGGTCTTGGCAAGAGCGGGCGTTTCGCTTACCTGGGCGTTTCGCTTGCCGCTCACGTTAGATTTTAAGTTTTAAGATATAACGTGAGCGGCAAGCGAAACGCCCGCTCTTGCCAAGACCACACCTCGTTCTACCTTTAACTACAATGTCTCAACAACTTAATATTGAATTACTCCCTTGTGAGGATAGAATTATCTTAGCTATCCAAGCAATGAAAAAAGACGCGACATTAAGTGATCGACGAGCTGCAGCAGTCTACAACATTCCTAGAAGGACTCTCCGCGACCGACGCGCTGGAAAGCTTTCACGACGCGACAGCCAACCTAACTCGTCAAAGCTTAACAGGCACGAGGAAGACGCGATTATCCAATATATAAGGAAGCTAGACGCGCGAGGATTTGCCCCTACACTGTCTTATCTCCGTGAGATAGCGAATCAGTTGCTGGCTGCTCGTGGTAGTGGCCAGGTGGGAGAAAAATGG
This sequence comes from Pseudopyrenochaeta lycopersici, assembly GCA_003313425.1. Classification (NCBI taxonomy): domain Eukaryota; kingdom Fungi; phylum Ascomycota; class Dothideomycetes; order Pleosporales; family Pseudopyrenochaetaceae; genus Pseudopyrenochaeta; species Pseudopyrenochaeta lycopersici. The sequence goes on from NHZP01000062.1 coordinate 58,003, forward strand.
GCCAGAAACTTCGTCTCTCGTAAGCCTGAGATTAAATCCCAGCTAAGTAGGCCACGCGACTACCAGAGAGTCCTATGCAGCGATCCAGCTGTTATTAGCCCCTGGTTTGACCTTGTACGCAACATCAAAGCCAAGTACGGCATCCTAGATGAAGATACCTATAACTTTGACGAGACTGGCTTTACCATGGGCGTAGGAGGGTCCGTCAAGGTGGTAACTGCGTCTGAGAGACGTACTCGACCACTGAGGATACAACCTGGCAACCGCGAGTGGGTGACGTTGATTGCTGGTATCAACGCTATGGGCTGGACAGTTCCACCCTTCATTATCTTCAAAGCCAAGAACCACGACAAGTCCTGGTTACCTGATCTATCTAAGGGCTGGCGTATAGGCCTTAGTAAGAACGGCTGGACCAACAACGAACTTGGTCTAGCCTGGCTACAGCACTTTATCCAGCATACAACAGCCCGGACAGTAGGCAATCACCGGCTACTAGTAATTGATGGCCACGAGAGCCATAATTCACTTGCCTTCCAGGATCTATGTGAGGAGAACAAGATAATTACCCTCTGTATGCCTTCCCATTCATCCCATATCCTGCAGCCGCTTGATGTGGGCTGCTTTGCGCCATTGAAGCAGGCATACCGGCGAGAGATTCGGGTCTTGGCAGACAGTCACATCACCCACATTGACAAAAAAGCATTCCTAGCTTCCTTTAAGGAGGTATTCGAGACCTCGTTCTCACAGCAGAATATTCTATCTAGCTTCCAAGCAACTGGCCTAGTCCCACACAGCCCAGAGGTGGTGCTATCAAAGCTTGAGGTGAAGCCTCGCACGCCGACACCACCTCTACCAGGGCCCACCCTCTGGCACCCCAAAACACCCAGCAACGCCTGGGAGATAGAGGCTCAAACAACACTAATTATGAAGAGGATTCGTGACCATAAGAGTTCCTCTCCTGATTCTATCATTGAGATGGTGTTACAAGTTAAAAAGGGATCAACATTAAAGGTACACTCACACACGTTGCTGGAAGCTAGAGTAGCTAGTCTTGAGCAGGCAAATAGAGCTGCTTCTGAGCGGAAAAAGCGTAAGAAAAAGCGGATCCAGCAGGGAGGGACCCTATCAAAGGAGGAGGGAGAGGACTTAATTGCTCAGAGGGACGTTGATGCCCAACTTGAGGTGGAGAGGCGTGCGGAGAGGGCTCAAACAGGTGCTAGTACAAGGGGTATCCGACGCTGTAAAACTTGTGGAGAGGCAGGACACAATAAGCGCACGTGTAAGAAAGATATAGTAGAAGTAGAGGATTAATTTAAGCTACTATAAGCTGTAGTAGCTTTTTGTAGGATTGAGTTGTTAACGTGCAAAGTTGTAAAGCTTGGTGGGGTGGGCGTTTCGCTTACCTGGGCATTTCGCTTGCCGCTCACGTTAACCTTTTTAAGCTTTATTTTAAATTTATAAAGGATTTTATATCACGACGACATTTATGTATATATGCGACCGTCAGGCGACTTTCACGGAATCAAGTTCTATCTCGAAGACACGCACGGGCGCGTCAAAGGAAACACCTCCTCCAAAGATGTTGCTAAACAAAGCATTCTGCATCCCTTCAACAAGACTTTTTCAAAAGCGTCTCAAGGCATCGACCAAGCTGGGAAAGCACGGCTCACGATTATGGTAAAATGGTATTTCATCGCTGCTGGTATAGCGAAGAACTGCGTGCTTAGAGAAACGAAAGCTTATCCTAGGCGCTTGCGCAGCGCGCTTGAATACGTTGCTAAGCACATGGGGCCTGCTGCTGTGAAAGCGCCGCATGTTGCGCCTGCAAAGCAAACCGAATCTGGGAACACACCAGCTGTCACATTTAGGACTGTGCCTTGCCCATCACCCACTGCTCACGAGGAGCAACCAGTCAGTATGTCAAACACTGCCGACAGTCAATCACCGCATGGAACCAAGCGTAACGTCGAAGACGCGGAATTTGATGATCTTACACGCTTGGTGGCCGAGAATATTGCTCGCACAAAGTCTAAAGATCTGGATCTTACGAAGCGCATGAACAATATCGACCAGAAGCGCGAATTGCTGCAGTTGCAGCTTCAAGAGCTGGATGAAGAGTGGAAGATATTGGATGCGCAGAGGAAGGATGTTAGGACAAGTTTCAAGAGGCGGAGTTTGGCGTTCGGCGGGAAGGGTGATGGATGACGCAGGGGAAATAGGAATAGCCGTGGATAAAGATAAGTCAACGATAAGGGAGAGATCTGAACGACAGAAGTTGCAGAACACGGTGAGGCTATCAGAGTCGGGCAAAACGACGGATACACAGCGAGCCACGTCGAGCTCATAGCAATTCAAGCCGCACTCGAACTCATCTCAGCCATTTGGTCTCCCGACACGATTGCCCGATTCAGAGACAGGGTCAGAGATCTCACCTATGTGATAGTAAGCGACAGTCAGACAGCCATTAGAGCAGTGGAGCGACCTTCTCGCCAGAGTGGTCAAGCCGTGATTCGGCTGATCGTGAACACCGTACTAGACTTAAGAAGACGAGGAGGGCCAGATGCTCGTGTCCAATGGGTTCCCGCACACGCGAAAATCACAGGAAGTGAGAAAGCAGATGACCTAGCAAAGAAAGCGACAAGTGAAGACCTGCCGCCGATCTCCGGACTCACACTACCGTCGGCGCTGAAAAGGATTCACGCCCTCTTACCAAGGACAAAACTGGATAAGCCGGTACCCCTAGACGCAGCACTACCTGGCCGACACACGCGAATCATGTACGACAACCTCACATATAAGAAAGCAGCGATACTGTGCCAACTACGTACTGGAAAGAGTCGGCTCAAGAGTTACCTTGCGAAAATAGGCGCCACGAATTCACACTTATGCGAGTGTGAAAGACAGACCCCAGAAACTGTTCGCCACTTCCTCTTCGAATGTTCACGATGGGACGAGCTCCGTCCGGCACTACGGAAAGTCGCAGGTAACAGGTGGGGCGACCTGTCCTTCTTCTTAGGAGGACGGTCGGAACAACGGCTACCCTCGGGCGAACCACTGGATGGAAAGGCGGAGTCTTGGAAACCTAACCTCAATGTGCTCAACAGGACTATCGAGTTTGTCATTGCCACTGGACACCTAGGGTGAAGGCGATACTGTAGGACCCTCCAGGCCACCACAGGTTATATCCTCGCGGACTTGAAGTTGGCCAGCCGGTAATGAGAAGGTCGACGGTCGGGAAACGGCTCTCGGATACGAAGGACCGTGGGGACAAGAGTAAGGCAGGTCCTGGACGGTATAACTACAAGGAGTAGAGAGGTCAGAGTCGAGAGGGACGAAGCTGCTTTGGGCTTGGAATGAAGCGTGGGCGTACCCAGTGTGGCCAATGGATGGAACGGATCGTCGATCCAATCCAACGCCACAAAATCCAGGGGTATCCAGTCCAATCTAAATCCAATCCAGTTCAATCCATTCAGCCTCAGCCATAGTAGTCTGAGCGGGTGATCAATGTGTATTATGGAAATCTCCACAACGCCCATGGGGATAATTTCGTTAGAAAATGGTTGGAATGGATTAATCTAAAGTATAATGGAGAGATCTAGCTACAAAATATGACACCTTTTCTCATTCAACCGGCTTTTGCCTTATGTCGATAATACCGGCCTTGTCCCATGAATACAGACACTGTGCTGCCTGTGCTGTACTACACTGTAGATGATTGCGGCGGTCAGTTATCATCATGCCCAATCTACTAAATATTCTTTCTGGCTCATCGCTCATTGCCGGAATACTGAGGATATCGATAGCCATCTGCGCAAGCTGCGGATACTGGGCTCTGCCAGTCGTTGTCCACCAGGCGATTGGCTCGTCACACTCGATCTGCCCTTGAGTGCAATAGCGGTCATATTCATCCTTTCTCTTCTCACGGTTAGCTGTCTGCGCAGCTTTGATACCTCTCATTCGATACGCTTGAATGCCCGTGGGCTCACCATCGCGCGGGTTCTTCTTTTGGGGCGAAAGGGCATCTGAAATGGGCTGTTGCTTGTAGCTGTCAAGCCAGAGCCTTTTGACTGCTCTCTGCCCGTCTTTGATCCACTTCGGCTGCTTGTTCCAGAACGCTTCGAGATAATCCCAGTTCTTCGCAGGATCAAGAACGACGGCGGCAAGGTAGACAGGCGAGTCTTTAAGCTTCTGGTAATACTGTTGAGCTTTGTCGATTGCAAGCTTGATTTGGGCCTTGAAATGCCATTCCCCTTGAATAATGTCTTCTGCTGCAGATTCGTATGAGGCATAAACAGCAGTCAGCTCTTCGAGAATATACTCGATATCCTGAATGACGTTTGTCAGCCCGCTGGATGTACCATCACCTGGTCGACCCTGTAGATCTAGCGTCGCCTCATAACATGGCCTGAGCAGTCTTTCATACTCGGAGAGTATGTCCCAGTCCTTTTCCGTTAACCTATCTGTGAAGATGTCCTTGCAGATTGCTGCATCCTCAACTGGCAACTTTGTACCCTTGGCATTGTTCCGTTTGATCAGTCTCTCTTCTGATTCAAGCCAATAATCGAGAGCATTGCGGAGTTTATTCGCACGACGGAGCATATTATAGACGCTATTCTAGCGTGTATTGTTGTCTCGGCAGAGCTCGTAAGTCTTGAGGTCAGCTTTATCGGCCTCACCATCGGATTCTTCGATGTATTTCTGCTGTGCTACGGTACATTAAGAACTGAATTTGCCGGAAGGGCAGTAAACTTACCTGCGACCCATCTAGCTCGTCGTTGGGGGCTTGAATACGTCCAAACAACCAGGTTGTGAAGTTTGCCGACCGGTCCGTTTTTTCTCCAATGCCTCAAACTCTCTTTGATGTTTTTTGGCATCTGATCCTCCATTTCGAATAAATCTGGGTCCACGCCGAAAAGAAGATGGCGAGCAATGAGATTGATAATATGGCCAGAGCAGCGAAGGTGTCGTTTAATAGCATCAAAACCATACGTCTCTGCAAGAGCATCCATTGCCGTATCGTTGTTCGAAGCGTTGTCAAGCACAAAGAATCCAATCTTGTTCATGACCTCAAAGTCGTCGATAACCTTGCTGACCCCATCGGCGATGTTGATACCTGCGTGTGAGCCCAGTTGCTCTGGAGTCGAGAGAAGGATGCATCGAGCCTTAAAGTCCTTGTTGAGAAAGTGAGCGACAATGCCGTTGAGGGATAATAGGTTTCCGGAGGTCCAGAGATCAAATGCGAAGTGGACTTTACTCGAAGCATCTTTCAACTCCTTCTTCACTGTCGCTTTATGAAGCTCAAAACCATGAGCTACCCAGGCCGAAATCGTGGTATGGGAAGGCATTGCAGGTTCCGCACGGGAAGAGAGGTATCTAATGAGCTTACGGAACGCTGCACTATCAACTTGACGAAAGGAGACATTGTCATAGACAATCCAACGAAAGAGAAGCCTCTGGAATCGATTCGTATCAAATTCGAGCGCTAAATAGTTCATGATTTCCTGTTCCCGAGGAATGGACGCGTCGAGGCTAGCAGCATCCGCCCCTCTGTCGGCGCGCCAAACGCCCAGAACCATCCTCGAATCCTCTTCATTGAACGTGACAAAGGGATTGAATGCCCGGGAAGCAACCTCCATTGCACCCATGACCAATCGTGGTCCGAATCGGTATAATGGGACTCATTGGCGACGAAAGCTCGGCCATCCTATTCAGAGAAAGGTTAGTATAAGTGCAAGAGAATTATTTCAGGGCCCTACCGCGGAGAGTGGTGCAGACAGTGCAGAGCATGTTGAAGGAGCAGATAGAGCAACCTTCTCCCCCTCAAATGACCGTAAAGCGTCAACCGTAAGAGGTAATAGTGATGTCATGTGACGTAGTAATAACAGTAGTGATAACTGCTGCGGAGAGTAAAACAAGAACAATAACTTAATGAGGCATGTTAGATCCAGAGCTAATTTTTTTTGAAAAGGTGCGACACCTTCAACGCCTTGCAACTCAGACTTCGTCACCTTGGGCTCGTTTTATAAGGAAGCAAATAGCTATGATTCCAGTGGCTTATGCACGAAGTATCTGTCGCCCCGTACTCAGAATTATCTTCACGATAATGCGAAGAAATTCGCTCGGAATCAGCCATTCCGCTTAGCTAGCAAATATGGCTTACGCATTGGCACTATGATGCCTCGTTCTCTAATCTCCACCACAATGTGGCGGCAGTAATTTCGATTTGGATTCATTGGATTCCTCCATCCAATCCAATCCAATCCAAAACGAAGCGGATTGGATGGACAATCCAAATAGCTTCCATCCATTGGCCACACTGGGCGTACCGAGGTCTAAGCGATTAGGTCAGATGGGATAGTCAGCCTATGGGCCTTCTGGGCACCCTGTGGCGTAAGAATCAATCAATCAATCAATCAATCAATCAATCAATCAAACCCCAATAAACAGCAGATGAAGAGGACAACTCTTAGACGCCAAATCCAAGTTGACGGGAGCACGCATTGTGAAATCGGCACAGCCAGACTGTATTGATGGTTCCTATAATTAGATGCTCTGGTGGCGACGGCCAGATTTGTGACTTTCAGAAGAGCTGTTTCGGGCTCCTCGACAGCGTAGTAGGTGTCTATATATAGAATCTGATGGATTTTGGGCTTTGCCCTGCGGCCATTTCGGGTTCTTTCGCAAAGACCAAAACATTTGTCTGAACGTGCTCTTTGTATCTATTCTTCTCAGACTGTCGATTTTGCACCATCACATTTCTTGTGAAGTCATTCGGTTCAAGATGCGCTCCCTTGTCTTAGTAGGTGACCAATCTCGGGAACGCCATTTCTAACATGGACCAGAGCTCTATTGTCGATTCCTTATGGAAAGTTCCACCGGCGTGATGAAAGAGCCCCAAACTCCAATGAAGAGCATCCAGTCGCCAATGTGGTATTCAGCCACACCCTCTCTGAGGACATTGTGATGTCAGACAGCCAGGACCAGGTACGAGAAACTGTCGAATCACCAACGAGCAGTAATCTTGCATTAGCTTCAAGATTCGAAGAAGAATTCAATGATCCGGGAGCATTAAACGTAGGCGAGGGTTTGAGACCGAGAATAGAATTGGTCGGTAGAGATGGCAGTCCGGTGCCGCCACTTTCCCCCACAAGATTGCCTTCCATATCTCGATCGGAACTCTCTTCGAACTGGAATGGATGCCCAGTAGAAAATGAACGAAAGTTCACCTTACTAGAAGGAACGACGAGGACCCATTGGGTTCGTTGTTACGATAAACTACACAATATTTATGGACTAGAACACCAGGAGATTGTGCAGCTTACTACGATTGGCGATAGTTTCCTTCGGCAAGACGCTGTGGACTTCATCAATCACTTCTATAGTAAATGGAATGCAGATGACCCTTGGGCACGCTTGCAAGTGAGTAATCCAACATCGGGACGCTCACGTACAGAAAAGATACTCAAAAGCCTGCACTGCGCTGAATCGATCGAACACGATGTGGCCATTGATCCTGTCAAGCTTAGAATGGCAAGAATCATCCTTTACCACCAGTACCAGCAGAAATGCAACGAACTCAAAGGAGACTCCCACCTATCGAGCCAACTTTCTCAGGGTAGAGGTGTAGCGAGTGTAGCGAAGGACTTCATTCTAGAGACGATCTATGAGTGTCACCACAAGGACATGAATGTGGACTTGAAGAAAAAGCGCGAAAACAGTTTGAAATGGCACATAAGATTAGGCAAGAGATGGTCTTACGTGGCGTTTTACCTAGGGCTAGGAATCATTTTGACCTGCAGCAACGACTTGGAGCTTTCTATGTAAGTCATGGATAATCACGCAAGCGCAAGCAATTGGCTCACCAAATTGCTCTAGCAACGATACCGGAACATTTCTGGACCGAAATTTGATGGCTCTTTTGACATACTTGCTACATGGGTATCCGAGAGGCGTTCAGGTCAGCCAAATGGCTGACTCGCTAGCCAAAGCCATGATGGAAGGAGCCGTACCGCTTGAACTTTCAATGGCTATTGCTGCAGTGCGTGGCATGAGCGGATACCAACAGGAAGAAGAAAAGTCTGCCGTCGAGATTCAAGATGAATGGCAGCCAGTGGAACGACCCAGAGGTTTCGTTCGTGTAATATCCGTGTAGAACAGGTTCGGGGCAACTGATGAGGATGACCTAATCTTGCAGGGGGTCCTACGGAAACCGACGTCCTCAAATCCAACTAAGACGTAGCTAGTACATTTTCATCGTTTGGCTTGGGCTTTCTTGTGTATAATGTATTAATATGCGACTGGCGCCACCCAATCATACCCGTCCCTTATTAAGGGTTGCCTTTGTCTCTGTAACAATCCGTGCTTGTACCGCTCCGTTTCTGGACTGATACAGAGCACGGATTGTTACAGAGGAGGCATTTTCCGTAATGTTCCAAAGAATGGACTGATACGGGATGGGGATCGTTACGGATACGGGCTCCTTCCGTACCGCTCCGCCATTTGTATCATTAACTTACTCCGCTCGTATCACTCCTTTTCCCGACCAATACGCCACGTAGAGAGCGGATAGGTACAATCAGCGTACTATTCCAGTGCAGTATCAATCCGTTTCTGGAACAGTCTACGTGGCGTATTGGTCGGGAAAAGGAGTGATACGAGCGGAGTAATGATACAAATGGCGGAGCGGTACGGAAGGAGCCCGTATCCGTAACGATCCCCATCCCGTATCAGTCCATTCTTTGGAACATTACGGAAAATGCCTCCTGTCACGGGACCACGCGACACGCTAGCACGGACACGACGATCCGGAGCGGATCAACGCAGAACCGTGATCCTGAAGGGATCACGGACGTGAAACCCTTTTCTCCTTCTTCGTGCTACGTCTTGTATCTAGTCATCATGGCGAGCAATGCAAGCCGACCATTGACCACCCAGCCCTCATCTTCGCAGACCGCGCGCTTCAGGGAAAAGACTCGTGTTTCCGACTCATCGACGTCCACCACATGAAAATTGCTTCATTCGGCATGTTAGATTTGATTAACCAATCTCCCCGTTATGCCATCCTTAGCTACGTTTGGGGTGCCGGAGTCCCTAGCCTCAGACTGCTCAAGGAGAACTACGAGGATCTCATATCCATTGGTAGCCTCAAACGGCGTCGTGCCGAGATTCCCGAGACAATTCTCAATGCAATCGAACTCGTCCAGAGCGCGGATCTGCAGTATCTTTGGGTAGATGCTTTGTGTCTGGTCCAAGATGATGAGTCCGACAAAGAGTTGAACATTCCGCGGATGCACACAATATATGGGGGTGCAACTCTTGCCATCCTTGCCGCTGCAGGCCCGCATGCCAGGGCTGGTCTACCTGGAATTGGCGTAACACCGAGGCGATGCGCCCAGATAAGAGAAGAAATCAGCCCAGGTGTAACGATGGCAGTCGTGAATGATGTCAAAATATTCCTAGAGGAGTCACACTATGCGAAGCGAGGGTGGACGTAAGTGCTTTTGCCCCTCTCACAACAACCCATCTTTCTTGAAGACAAAGTTGTTGACATTTACGGCAAGGTTCCAGGAGCAACTGTTGTCAAACAGAACCATCATTTTCACGCCTGATGGTAGCGTCTATTACCGCTGCTTGAAATCTGTATGGTCGGAGGATACGAACGACGACGCTCGTCCAACCGAGACAACCTTTCATCCTGACTACTTGTACGCAGCCTTGGCAGAGCATACTCCTTGGCCATCTGCATACAACGCCTTGCTAATGGCATATTCGGGGAGGTCTCTCACCAACCAGCATGATGCGCTAAATGCTTTTGCTGGACTGCAGCGTATTCTCGAAATGCGATCGGATGACCAGTTTCTCGCAGGGATTCCCACTTGCGCTTTCGATCTCTTCTGCCTGTTCACTGGCCACTACGCCGTGTTGAAACGGCGAAAGGAATTCCCAAGCTGGTCGTGGGCTGGCTGGATCGGACCAGTCCGGCTCTGTGAACTGAATGCCACCCATTCGGTAGATGGGGGTCAGCGGTGGCTCAACGAACGAACTTGGATACACTGGCGGAAAGTAGCTCAGTCGGGTAAGAATGATCCTGTGTGGGATCCCGTTCGAGAATCTGCAGACCAGAAACTACAGTATCGAGCTCGCGCTCACTTCCGATGCCGACGCTCTCCAGGCCTTCTTGAGGGAAAGTCGGCAGTTCCATCACCTAATGTCGTCCTTCCTCCTCCGCTGTCCAAAAACCACATACGACTCCAGTTTTGGACATTGTCGCTTCACTTTAGAATTCGCGAAGTGGACAAAGCTGTCTCATTTGACGCTAAGAACCCTTCGAAATATGAATATAAACGCTTGCGAGGAAGAATGGTTGATCGGGACGGGAAGCTTGTCGGATCCGTTCATCTGGATGATGAGCTTGTTACAATTGGCCAAGGGAGAAGAGCAGAATTCATCGTCTTGTCTGAGTGCAAAGATCTGATGGGCGGTTCCGCACTAGAAGAGATTAGGAGCCCCATGGGGCAAGGCTGGGACCTTTACTGGGTAATGTTTCTGAAGTGGGACGAGAGTTTCAAGGTGGCAGAGAGACGCGGGATTGGGCAAATATTGCAAGAAGCTGTCCATACTTGCCTTGAGCCCGGAGCGGTGTGGAAGGAGATAATCTTGGGATAGAGTTACGTTGCCCGCAGCTGAATTGAGTGATCCAAGTTTCAATTTTATAGCTATAAGCAGCACGCAAATTCACGACATCAATATTGACTTTTAGCGCGAGTCGGTGGCCTGGCAGAAGAAGTAGGATACAAGGTCCGTCTTGGCCGTTGCCTTCTGTAGTTCGTTGATGATACCGCAGAGTAGCATCGTCTTGCCCTTGCCAGGATCGCCTTTAATCCACAGCAGTTGGCTGTGCGGGTCCTTGTGCCATTGCTGGAAGTTAATACTGTCGAGAACCCAGCAGTACGAGTCTTTCAGCAGCCCGCCCTTCGTATCCTCAATGCGCTTCTTGTCGTCCCGCGAATCTGTAAGGCGTATGTCTTGGATGCACTTGTCTAGCTTATGGATTTCGTCGAGGAGCCGTCTAAACGCTCCTTCTGCCCCTTCGCCATAGACAGACGCTATATGGACGTTGGAAAATGCCTAACAATGAGTACGCCCCATCTTCTTTGAGTTTAGTGTGCCGATGTTCTTTCCACAGTAATCGTTCGTTGACGCTAAACTGAGACAACGGGGTTCCTTGCAGCGCTGAATGCGGAATGCCCGTAATTTCGTGGATCTGTTGTGTAAGTGATGTCTTGTCGCCAAGCTTCTTCCGTTCTCAGGAGAAGAATTCAACTGAGCTTGGGGCAAGAAGCTCCTGAAGCGTCCAACCCCGGGTGAACCACCTGTTCCCACAGCGACGGATTAAACTCATCGTCAGTTTTAGGGAGGGGGCTAGAGACATCTGACAAGTAGACGTAGCATCGAGCTGCATTGCAGTACCAGCGAAACATAGACTTAATAGCCTGCGAGAGCTCAGCCTTGTTTGCTTTGTTGATGCAACATGTGTCTATCCAGAAGTGTTGCAAGCCGTCTTGTCGTGCCTGTTCCCCGCAGAAACGAATCTTCTCATAGCCAGGTTTATCCTTGCCAGCGCCATTTGTCAAGTCTTTGAAGGTGACCTCTTCGGTATCCGCTCCTACGTGTGAGAAAGTATCGCATAGGGAGGGATTTTGTCCTCGCTGAGTAAATCGGTGGTGAGGCTAAGCTTGCCATCATTACTGCGTCGCAAAAGACGCATCGTTTCATATGGAGGTGTGGTGGGCGCCTGCGGTATGAATGAGGCACGAAAAGCTCAACGTGGCAGCCGACGAGGGAAGAGGATGCAGCAACTGGCTCATCTGTCGAGACTCTGTGCTAGCGATCAAGGTTAGCGAGAGGAGAGGGGTGCGGAACGCTGCACTGCACCAAAGAATTGCATCGGAATGAGGAACACTGCGATAGTACTGCAAGCTAAGCATAGTGTCCTTTGCCATGTTCTTAGTTTGGTGAGGGTGTCTGAGTAGGCTTCGCGCGGGGTAGGTGCGGCTAGTTGCACAGCCCCAGAATGTGAGTGGCAAGGCTGACGTGCAGCGACTGGTTTAAGCGTGCCTGGATCTTGAGAAAGGGACGAACACCTTGGTGAAGCTAGCAGGGAGGACGGCTGACCCGCTCCGGCACAGACCTTGCCGTGAACGTTTTGTTGAGCATGGCGTTAGATACAGTGACCCCGCAAAAGTTTCCGTTGCGCACGCACGAGCCACCCTCACAAGCACATGTACACCAAACTTCAACACCATGGATCTCAGCCAAAACATTATATAATTATTATTTTTTGAGTCACAGGTTGCTCAGATGGTCAGTATCTCGTTTGCCATCCTTGCGCCTTTGTGCATGCAGCGATTCGTCGTCGCATACTCAAGATGAGGCTCTTGATGAGCCTGGCTGGGATGCGCCGCCAGCACTCTTTTAATGCACTACAAAAGCCATCCCACTCTTCTATAGCTTGGCTGTAATTAGTATATTGTGGATATAATTTATACATGCGCTTCTTTAGGTACCACCAGAGGTGCTCAATTGGGTTAAGATCAGGTGAGTATGCTGGCCATTTGATAGTGGTGATGTAGTCCTCGCGAAGGAACTCACGCGTTGCGGCTGCTGTGTGTATGCGCGCGTTATCCTGCATAAAAAGCTGAGAACGACGCCAAGAAGGTAGAAGTCCTTTAGTCAAGGCCTTAATGTAACTTTTGGCGGAGTACCCTTGCTTTTTTGCATCAAAATCACGCTCCATTATGACCAGAGGACTTCTTCTAGCATGCCCGCGTTCATCCAACCATATTGAGCCCTATACCATTTGTGCAACCTTTTTACCGCAGCCATAGGTTTGCAGCATTATTGCCTTCCATTTCTCATCTAGTTTTCGAAAAACCCACTCCTGGTTTTGCCCTGAGCCCTTCTGAACTAGGCACTCATCTGAGAATTTGACCGTGCGCCGATGCCACGGGAATTGAGAGTACTCCTTGCAGAACTTGAGGCGCCTCAACGCACGCGAGCGATTAAGCTTAGGACGTTTTTTACAAGGTCGATTGGTGAGGCCTTGTCTTTTAAGGAATCGTGCTAATGTGTCATTGCTGGGTGGCTTCGAAGAGGTGCCATCTGGATTCACAACCACTGCCACTTCAGCTAGCTCTTTGTACTTAATTTTTGGCTGCGCGCGTGCTTTGCGATAGATAATCTTCTTTTGATGAAGGGATAGTATAGGCGGTCGACCGCTGCGAGGTTTATCTGCAGTTGTACCTGTTTGTTGATATTTTTTCCTCAGGTCGCGTATGGCGCTTTCGCTTCGGCGATACGCGTTAGCAACTTGAGCAACTGTAGAACCACCATGCAGCATCCCAATAATTTGATCCCGCTGCTGGACAGTTAAATTAGGACCTCTGCGCACATTTTGGTCTATTTCTTGTAAAATTCGGCGTTGTGGTGGCATAGTTATGATACATGAAAGTTGAGAAGGAGATGTTGTGAGGGAACGCGTCGCGCTTGTGCAACGGAAACTTTTGCGGGGTCACTGTATGCGATCAGCAGGTCTCATGGTTGGCTTCTGAACTGGAGCAGGAGCTTGATAACAGAATGTACATAGCTGGCGCATCGTAACGGCCCATACCCATAGGGTGCATGGCCATAATAGAAAACACACACACACACACACACACACACACACACACACACACACACACACGCCGTGAACGTATCTTTACGCACCAGAAAGCAAACTGCAAAGGCGCTCGAGGCCCTGCAGGTGCCAGCGACAAGTATAACGGCGACACGAGAGGTGCGGGTCAGGAGCGGGGCCACGACAGTGCAGCTGCCGCAGAACGACGAACCAGCCAACGCGCAGCAACACCCGACGCGCTATGAACTACAGCCATTTCCTAGCAGACGCGCATCGCTCTCGCCCGAGGGCGCTTCAGAAGGCGAAAGTACTGGACTGAACGAAGTGAGAGAACTCATTGCGAACCTAAAAGAGACGATAACACAGCAAAACAGCATTATCGCAAACCAGAACAGGATCATTGAGGATATTAGAAGCGACCGCGCAACCTTCCAGTCGGAGCAGCGACATCTCAAAGACCAAATCGCAGAGCTACATGAAGTCATCGGTTCTCTTCGGGCGCAGCTAGACACCCCCTCGATCGAACCCCAGTCAATACCATCATGGGCGGCCGTTGCTGCCAGCGGGCGGCTGGCCAGGCCAGGCATGGCATTGACGCAATCGACGAACTCGGGAACAACACGTAAGGAGGACAAGAGACAGATGGTAATTGATGTCAGCAGGGTAAGAGAAGATGTGGTGGAGAAAGTAGCTACCACGGAGGCAGCAAGACAGGCTATCCAGCAGGGCATGAACGGCGTGGAACAGCTTACAGGAGCGACAGTCAAGGACTTCCGCATGTGGCGAGCGAACGACAGCGCGAGCGTGATCAAGTTCGCGGTAGACAAGGACAAGGAGGCGGCATTCCGGCAAACAACGGTCGAGTGGCTGGAACCGCAGATCCCTGGAGCGAGACTGGTGGGCCCCAAGTGGTACCCGGTCAAGGCGGACTTTATCGAGGTGACGCTGGCAGTGGATGCAGACACGGGCAAAGTGAGCCGATCAGCCATGGAGCGGTTCGGGACGGAGAATGGAGTCGAAGTGTGCACGATGCGATGGCTGGGGAGACCTCGGCCCAGTGGACAGCATGCCTCAGTGGTGATCAAGGTGGCGACGAAGGAGGAGGCAGAGAAGCTGCTGCAGTCGGACAGCGTGACGTTTGGAGGAGGCGGGCTCATGATCTCGCAGTTCGAAGAGCGGCGCACGCCGGTACTGTGCTTCAACTGCAGGAGGATCGGCCACAGAGCGAGGGATTGCAGACGACCAGTGACGTGCGACATGTGCGCACAGGAAGGACACGCGCAGTGCGAGACGGTCAACCTGCGCTACGTGAACTGTCAAGGCCCACACCGGGCGTCCAGCCGCGAATGCCACGAGTACGAGAAAGAGAGAGACAGGATCGTCGCACGTCAACGCCATGAATAAGGAGCTACGGATCCTCCAGGCGAACATGTGGAGAGGCAGGGAGTCGCATATACGAATTTAGTCGCGAGGGTGATCTTAGCCCACACTTCAAACGGAAGCACTTGCAGCATATCAAGGAAGGAGACCGTCTCAGCTGCGAATTATGTCAGGTAGACCTGGTACACAAGACGCATCTGCAGCGACATGGACTCGATGTTCACGGCACCGTGACCTAGAAAGAGACTGCTCAATCCGCTCATGTTTATAAGTCAGGTCTTGTCTGAGCATTTCTAACTTAGTATGCACGTGGCATGAAACCTAACTACGTATAGGTTTAGAGAGATAGTTCATATAAATAGTAGGTTATACAGGGAGGTAACTATATTTTAACAGACAGGCAGGGACACATATGGTTTAAATCAGATAACGTTAGGTATTTAGATATTCCACGCAGCCTTCTATTGCTGATGCGCAAACTACGAATGAGAAGCTGGTGATGCAAAGGTTTGGAGGCGGCCTAAGTTCGATTCAGGGTTACGTTGGTTGACAAAACTAAGGGTGGAGACAGGCAGCCAGGTACTGGAACCCGAGGGATGAAGCAGCCGAGTTCTGCAAGCTTGGCATGTCCGCATAGTCGCCTGGGTAATATGTACATAGTACGTACCTTCGATGACGGCATCTTGATAGGCGGCGGGCTGATGCTTGTTGGCGTCTGGATCCTGCGGTGTTTTAAAATAGACTGGCCTTCATAAGGGCATCTTTCGATTTAGGCTCCTCTGGTTTTCTGGGCTGTTCTATTTTTATGTTACCTATGTATAGCATCTTCTCTGGGGCTCAGAACAGGTCCCAAAACATCAAACTCATTGTGCAAGCACTGGACCGAACGTGCTCTGCTGATTTCAACGGCAACATGTTGAAAGGGTTGCCAGGTCTCCTTGACTCTCCACAGTGCGCGACTAAGAGTAGGAGGGATCTAAAACGCCCAGAAGCCAAAACGGCGTGCGAAGAGGTTTAGGTGCGAAAAGGAGAGAAAGGCCAATTACTCAGTTCGCACTTGAGAGTCTCAGAAACGCCGAGTCTCAAGAACTTACACACGAAGGTCGATCACCCCAGCCTATGGCGAACGAACATCAAACCACGGCAGACCAAGAAGTCGTCAGAAATCCCATCCAGTCTGGCACGGGTTTCAGCAGCTAATAATAGCAACTCAATATCTGCCTCAGGTAAGATACTAGATCATGTCACTAACTCTGAAGTTTCACATACCCTTCTGGTTGATCGCTCCGACCCATTGGAGGCTAGGCGGGGAGCGATAAAGTACATGAGAAACCGGATTCACATGTTCGACACAAGCTTCCGCATGCTAACACCCCAAACGTGTTTTGAGGATGTTACTGCAGATGGCACAAACACAATACTTTTGATTCCGGAATGGGACATCGATACGGACAATCTTCCAACTTCTGTGTCTGAGGACCCCTCTATTCCAGAGCCCGATCCAGAGGACGGTTCAGAAGCTGAAGAGACTGTCCCTGTTATTGCATTGCCTGTGAAGACCTTCGCTCATCATGCGCTCCATACTCATGGTAACTTAAGGAACATACCCTCAACAAGACTGCAGGACTGTTTGCCATCAACGAGGCGGTCAGCCAGCTACAGGGTCCGCCGTGTATAGCTCTCGGCGAGAAAAGCTTCCCAATACTAGCAGCCAGCATGCGACCTTCTCGGACTTGCAGTCGGCGCTGTTATCGGTACAGCATACTGGTAATGGCATTGCAGTTCTGCCAAGCGCAACCACGGAAGAGCATCATCACAGTTGACGTACCATTCATCGTGGACTGGCTCGTGACTATCGCACACAGTCGCTGCCAGCATGATTTCTAGCGCAGTCGTCAGTGGCGGCGTCCATCCCTTGCCAGCGTGATACATGGGTCTGAAAGAGCAACCGCCACTTTAATAACTTCGACATCTTACAGGCAGTGGAATCCCTTCCTCGGTACGACTCCCTTCATCGTCCGCTCACATTTACATACAGTTTACGCAAGACGATCAGCCCATATTTCTAGCGCTGCAGCCGTGTCGTCCCAACCGCAGTCCCAGCTGGTAGCGCATACGAAGGCAATAACTACCAGAAGCTCTCGAAAACCCTCTACGGAAAGCTGTCGAAGCTATGCCACGAATACGACGCGGACATCTACTTCCTAGGGTATCGCAACGGCCGATACAATGTTTTCGGGCCTTGGTCGCCGCCAGATGGAGAAGGTCTTGTAGGCTCCTTACCTCTCACACTTATTTCAAAACCAATTCTTGCCAAGGGTAAACTATATCCCTCGCCGGTGAGAAGTGCGGAAGTGCAGGCAGTCTTTCGGGAGGGAGTCGCTAGAACACCTCGGGTCCAGTGTCAACGAAATGGGCCCGACGTCAGCGAGGATGTGTTTTGGGCTCCAGAGAAGGCGCTACAAATAGGTGATTCTAAAATAGAAAGTGTCCGAAAGATGGAGGGAGTCCGAATCAAAAAAGCGCCCAAATCAAAAGTGGCCCAAAATAAGGCCAATCTATTTTTATCGCATCGTAGGGTTGAGACAGCTATAAAACCTCTACGCGTCTTTCACCAAGATACTGTCTCCTCAGGTACGTACCACATTCCACCGATGCGACCACGCTAACAAGCTATGCATGCTTATAGATCTCGATGGCTTCGCCCCTTGTGTCTCTGCCCCTAGCCGCGTGCCTCCGTCACTCCATCGTGCCAACTAATGCAGCCTTCAACCGACCTTAGGCCGCCTCCAAACCCTTCAAGCGCGGCAGGGACTGCTTCACCGGCTTCAATTATGTCGCATGGATGCTGCAGTGAGGGGTTTGCGGCACGGTTGAACACGGGCCGCTGGCGACAGCCGTTGATCGTCGCGGCTGCTTAGCCCCCAAGAACCTCCATGCCCCATCGTCAGATTTTAGCGAATCAAAAAAAGGCTATGCGGCCGAGATACGCGCCCAAGAGATAAGCTAACTAAGTTAATCTAGAGCTGCCGACATAGCTATACATTAAGACGCCACTGAATGACATCAACGGTAGCCGAGTACCGACCGGTGAACCTGGGCTGAATTTCCGTGGGGCACTTGAGTCCATTGGAAAGGTCTACTGAATCCCGAGCGTCGACAAGCATTTATAAATCGAATTCGCTGCATATTATTTACCAATTCAGCATCTAAGCCGAAGGAGGGCAATGCTTTGGAAGCTGATATGTACCTACTATGTGCTAACGCAAAGGACAACGGATTCCCGCAATTGCATCATAATTGTCATTCCGCGCGGGACGCGACCATTTCCCATTTATGGTGATTAACTGAACATATCTGCAACAGGCGCGAGCTGCAGTCCAATGAACATGTACCACGATAGCTTGGGAATCCACAGCGCATGCGACAGGCGACGTTCGCATATCAGCAGTCCTATCACGAAAGCTACTGCAGCAGCGATAGGTCTCGTGTGCTAACCGGCCCGGCACAGCTATATGCAGGAGAACCCTCTCGTACATATAACACATGAATGTTGCGGTTAACGTATCCAACAATGCGGAGGTTTGCAAGCACTACTCAAAACAGAGCAGTGATTTTCTAAATTTAGATCTACTGGACAAAGGCCAGTTTCGGCGTTTGCAATGAAGCCTGTTCGGGCTGCTCTTCTTAATCACAAACCCTCGTGAATTTTCCTAGTTTGCTTGCCCCTTCTCCTCAAGGAGTCTAAGTTAATCAGAAGCTGGATAACGTCATTCACTGCGTGGCGGGACACACAGTGTGACGAGACACCACCTCAACCGGACCTTCAGCCTCGCACCACAAAATTCATCAAGTATCGCAATCAACATGTGTGAATCTGCTCCTATCCTTCTCTTCGTATATAGTGCTCCGGTAATGAAAGAAGCTGTGTTTCAAGAAAGTGTACCTTGTCGAACAGGTATAGACTGCACGGAGAAATTCCCGGAATATACAATTTCCACTTAATAGTGACCTGAAAGTCTCTAACGTGCATCCCTTCGTAACGGAACAACCGCCGTAACGGACAAAATTGTAGGTACTTAACGTCAGTCCCAGCGTGCTGGGACGCACGGTGTAACGGGACGGGTTCGCACTTCGGAGCCCCGCAAGCTCTTATTTCTTTGATCTACAGACATGTAGTGATCAGGCTGTATTCTTCGGTTAATGCTCTTTCAGACTATCAGCCTCCGAAGAGCGGGTCTACAATATTCGTCTTGCTGTCGATCGATTCGTTACTACCGTCAAATAACTCTTCGTCGAAACCCCCCTGTCTATGCGCGAATTAGAGGGTCTTTAAGAAAATCGGAGGGCGTAATACCTAGTCTAATTTAGGAAGATGATCGCGACGAGCTTTAGTGACACCTTTAAACCCTTGGAATAATGATCATCATCACACACCCAAAAAAGCTAAGGTCCGTGGAGCTATTGAGTACATGGAGGCGCGTAGGATCCCTCACTCCAAGAATGATGTGTTTGACTATTATCAAGTCAGTCACCGCCAAGGATGGGCCATGATCAGCGAGGGCAGTGAGGATAGACGCCACGGGCACAATAAAGAGCCAGAAAAGCGAGGCAGGAAGCCTCTACTATCACCAAAGATGATCAAGCAGGCAGACAGATTCCTCAGCGATGCTGGATGGGACGCACGCGTCTTAACTTGGGCTCAATTAGCTGAGGAGCTTGACTTCAATGTCAGTGGCGACAATGAGACGAGCTATGGGCTCTCTTGAGTATCACAAGTGTATAGCCTGCCAGAAAGGCTGGGTATCTTCCTCAAATGCTAGAAAGAGAGTGGAGTACAGTGAGACTATGCTTGTTCTGAAACCTGAAGAGGAGGACTGGGAGGATGTAAGATTCTCTGATGAGGTACACTGGCGAGTAGGGCCTCAAGGCAAGATGAGGATCATCAGGGGACCTGGGGTGAGGTACTGTGGAGACTGCATTCAAGAGCAGCTTGATCGAGATGATGAGAAGCAGTTTGAAGCTGCTCACTCATGGGCTGCAATAGTAACTTCAAGAGTGACCTCCACTTTTATAAGGTATCAAGTAACAAGAATGGGAAGCTATTACCAACAACGACCATTATTCGAAGACTCATGACGGACAATGCACCCACCTGTCCAGCATGCCTGGCAGAGCGTAGGTGCAGAACTCCTCAAAGCTCTCCTCAAAGCTCTCCTCAAAGCTCTCCTCAAAGTTCTCCTCAAAGCTCTCTCCTCTGTGGTCAGCGGCACAGGGTTCCGACCCGCGTACGCGGAAATCCACGCCACGATAGCGTTAGAAGATTACACACAGCGAACGGATGCGGACAGCAAATCATCGTTGAATTAGAGCCGCACCGGTCGCAACCCGAGGTGTTATCCTCAGTGTTACTTTTCTCACTATCTCCACCACCATGGTTGCTTCGAAGGTCACAGTCAGCACCGTCGTTCATAGAGGTACTTGAATTAAATAAAGTTGTAGGTATCTTCGTCAAGTATGCCGTACTTCTGGCGCGTCTGGTTTACGAGCGCGTACAACGCGCGAAACGTGTCCGGATCTTCGCATTTCGCGCGTTGTGAATGGAACTTCCTATTCCATTTTGTCTGTAGATGTGGCTGGGTGTTGATAAAGCGAGATACCCAGTTCTTGCCAACGGGTGGGATGGGAGGATTCTGGCCGCGCGCCGCGAGTAAAGTGTCTGCCATTCGTCGTACGTCGATAATCTGGGGCGGAAATCCGCGTTGGTCGAGGTCTATGATCCATTGAACGAGCGCCTGCTCCTCAGGAGGCTGTAACTCCCGTTTTTGGGCGTTTGGCGATTGGTATTGAGCCCTTGATGCGACGCTGAAGGGTGGATTAGGGACGTCGTACAGGACTGCGGCCCTCCGAACGCTTGAAACCTGTTTATTTTGAATAGATCGTTTCGAAAGATCTAGTCTACCTTCTTGTTGATGCTTCTGAACGTTGCGTGTTGATACCACGATTGATTTAATTGAAGACCCACCTTGACCCTGGCGGGGTGCGCCGGTGACAGGTGTTCGCCAGTGAGTAGTGAAACAAGTGGTGAGGTGCCGTCATGAATTTCAGCAGAGTTCCCGCCAAGCCAGGATCTCGAAAGAGAAAAGAGATACGGCCGTAACGGGAACTAAAGCAGGATCTACCGAAGGCTAGATTTGGCTCAGCTCAAACGCAGGAGCGACCACTTATTCTGGGCCACTGATGTCGCGCCTTCAGGCTCCATGCAACTTTAGCCCTGGTATCCCATACCTTTGGACCTAGCACGTGCAGATTACTTGCATTGTGGCATCTAACCCCTTGACAGCAAAGGATGAGTTTCAGCCCATCTCAAAATTACAGGGGAAGAGCCTGCAAATCTTCCCGATGTGAGTTGCAAGTCCGAAACATTGGCCACCAGTTCGCCAAGTAGTGCCGCTCCTGGAGCATGTCCCCGATCTAGGCTGCATACATTGAATCGTCAATGGAGGCAAGGGCATCCCGCCCTCCTGGAAAAGCAAGCCTCTCGCTTTAGTCCAGTGCCGTCACCGTAAAGAAGGTTTGGTGGCGCCGCGGCTGACCCATTCGATACCCCACGTGCCTGAGCAATCCATGCTTGCAAGTGCCACATCAGGCGACCCATGTCCGTATTGAACCTGTTTTCCATGCATAAACGCTACACTAAGCTCTGTTTATCGTCTTCTTCGTTCGATTCCCAGTTCTCCTGCACACGTGGAGTACGGGAAATGTGCGCCCCAGGATGCTTAATCTCGTATTTGAGCTGGGGTAGAAAAGAGGATATTACCCACCAATTGCATGAGGCCATCAGTAACACCTTTATGTTCTGCTATCACACCTTTGTTCATCAGCATTGCATGTTCTCCCTGTCCTTTCAACTTTTGCATAAAAGCGCTCATTGAGCAAACACCACAGTATGGCTAATGATAACAGCGTAGGTGCTCTCTTCGCTCGCGCTGGGGGTCTATACCCTCCTCCATCTGTTATCAGCTCCTGGCCTAGACCGAACCATGTGAATCCAGAAACGAGAGGTTGGGCGGTCCCAATCATGTTAATTGCGTTTCTCATATTTACATTCATTGTATATTCCGCGCGTATGTGGGCTCGCTTGATGGTAGCCAAGAACGTGGGACTGGACGACTTGTTGATATCGATTGCGATGATTTTTGTGGTGGGATCGACCGTAGCAGTTATCCTTGGTAAAAATGCATCGTTGAAAATTCAGGATACTGATTCTGATCTTTTATAGGCATTCGTACATATGGCTTCCAATGGCATGTCTGGGATCAGATTCCACGAACTTTAATCACTACTCGGCGGGTAAGTGTTCACGACCCGCAAACCTGACAAAGCACTTACTAGCCTCCAGATCACTCTAGCAATTGAAATCCTTTACCTGGAATCCACAACACTGATAAAATTTTCAATTCTCTGCTTCTACCGACGCCTCACTAACGGTTCAATTTCGAAGGTCTTCTTGTACTGGGTGTGGGCTTCTATTGCGTTCGTCGTTTGCTCCGCCGTCATATTCACATTCCTTATCATATTTTCGTACAGCCCAGTCGAGGGATATTGGCACATTTATGACTCTTCTTGGAGGCTTCAGAATGAGTTGAGAAGTCTTGATGAAGCTGCAGTAATTGTGTCTGTTACCGTCATTGGCACCTTGCAGGACTTACTTATCTGCGCTTTACCAATGATACTGGTGTGGAACTTGCAAATCGAAACACGCCAAAAAGCTGCATTGATAAGTATATTTGGAGTGGGCTTGCTGTAAGTTGATTGCCGGTAGCTCAGTTGAAATAAAATACTGACTCGTGTTAGGACATGCGTCTGTGGCATCATGCGCACGTACTATGCCATCTACATTTACTATGGCACCTACGACATCACATGGTACGCCTTTTACGCATGGACCTGGACGGCACTGGAAGCGGATCTTGGAGTCATATGCGCATCTGCTCCTGCATTGAAAGTCTTCTTCCGTCGATATTTCAACCTCCCAACGAACTTTAACAGTAACTCTGGGCCCACTGGAAAGAACTACCCATGGAGCCCGACCGGAGAGTCAAATAAGGGTAGTAGGAGGTGCAAAACGGATTTAGTACCTATGGACTGTATCAAAATCAGCAGTCATCGCCATGTCACCATCGAATATCGAGACGAGATGATGAGTCAAGCAAGCGATACGAGCACTAGGAACCTCACCGCCTTGCCCTCTACACCGTCGGTAGATAATCTATGGAAATGGTAGTGGCCGACCAGGCTTCGGTACTCCATGTACGGACGTGGTGGTGCATATATATGCGATTAGCTGTTCCATCTTGTCGCTCAACTCCCACATGTGGGATGAGGCTGAGTGATTATGCTATAGGAGCATGTTTCGAGTCAACTGGCAACAGAGCACCACATCACATTGTGAAGGCATGCGGCGGAGTTCGTGAAGACTTATCGAAGTCGTTTCAATAGACGAATATGCTCGGCCCAAATGAGAGTAGATAACCCAATCCACTTGTGAGCAAAGACAAGCGAGCTCTATGCTGGCACCCTTTGCAGATGGTAGATTCGGTAGAGCCCTTCTCCTCTAGTTCGGCCGATTCAAATACTCCTTATTCCTCACAAGCGCTGCGGAATTCCCTCCCGGCCCATCATTAAACAACAACACACTTCCTGGGCTGAAACACCTATACAAATGCACCGCTCTATCAAACAGCGGCAGGTTTTGCGGGATGAGTCTTAATCCAGCTCCAACAATATAGACTTCAGGCTTCCCTTCTTTGAGCTTTTCTTCGAGCGCAACGAACCCAGCCTCAAGATCTCGGTCATCTAGGAGGTGGATGTCGATCTCGTATCCTAACGCCCGGACACGGTCTTTATCTTCGTTCATTTCGACTTGCATCTTGTCAGGAACGGCCAAATTGGTCGCGGTAAAACTGGGGAACTTCGATGCTAAGTCGCACGCCTACGACGAGTACCTTTCCTTTGGGTGAAGTTGTGTTGGCGGACATTGTAATTGTATTTTTTGATTCGGTTGTAGGAGCGAGATGTAAACAATGGCTGTGTTTATGTACCAGGGTCTTTTTACCCCACTCCTAAAAATTCAATGTTTAGTGATACTTACACTTAATACCCCGCAGCTATCGTTCTTGGCCGTTAGTCTACCCTAAGAAAGATATCCAAGTGGGGCTTGCGACGAGGAATAGGGAGACGCGGTCAATGATTGGAAGGTTGAAGACGCCGACGACCGTCAAAGGGAGACGGGGAGCGAAAGGAGCGGCGGAGAAATTGGGAGGGAGGCAACAATCTTTGATCCGTATGCTTGATTGGACCTTTTCTGCGTTTTCCAAGCTTTAGGCTTTGTTAATTGGGGCTGCACCAGAACCTTCGAGCGTTAGCTAGAGGGGCTATCGTTAACGAAACAAACCGGTAAGCCCGTCTCTTCAATATCTCGCACAAGGGCAGAACATGGGGCTCGCATCCCAACGGACGAAAGCCTTCGAAAAGGCAACACACCACTGATGACGAAGATGACGACGCGGGTGGCCCAAAAGACCCAGAAAAGCCTATCTTCATGGCGATGAAAGCCACAGGGGAAGACGTCAATGCGGCATTCGGAAGGGATGTTGAAGGCAACCGCGCCCTACCCAGTCACACCTTCGCGATGATGGCCACAAAGACACTCCCAATCCCCGACGCCTGGATCGTCGACAGTGGTTGTGCCCAGCACGTCTGCAACAACGCCTCGAAGTTTGTGCAGATGGACAAGTATCACGGGCCACCACTTAGAAGCGTCGATGCTTCCACGCCCCCCCCCCCAGGAGTAGGAACGGTAAATGTCCTGTGTAATATGTGGGGTAGAAGGAAGTGGCTTGTCCTCGATAATGTCCTCTTTGTTCCATCCGCGCACGTAAACATCATATCCGTGCTTCAGTTAGTCAAGCACGGAGCAAAGATCGAATTCTCCGATCTATGGACGAACCTCTCTTTTCCAGCTTATCACGTCAGTCCGCAAATGACTCTTTGGCACAACCGATTAGCCTACATGAGCGATGCGAACTTGGATTTGCTGGGATGGCTTGCGCAAACTGCTTAATGCTGGTACTATTGATGTTGCTGGGAAGGGCAATCCTCTATTGGCGGAGTTGCTCCATCTTCGGCAACGGCAGATATTCGAATGAATTCATTCACCTTCTGGTTCCATTTGATCAGACCGAATTGCTCAAACTTCGCAATGTCGGACATGATGGAGTTAGGCGCTCTTCTGCGCTGAAGAACTCTGAGCTTGACTCGTCGTGAGCGAGCTTGGGGTGAGGGAGGAACCACGGTCTGACAATGTTATCTCTTGAATCAATTTGGGCGCGCTGAGCAATGAGAACCTCTACTACTTGCGTATGTCGTCCCCTAGCTGCGTATAGCAGTGGCGTCTTGCCAGCACTATCTCTTGTGTTCACGTTAGCTCTACTAGATCACCATTTATAATATTCTTTTGCTTCACAAAACTGTGGTCCTTGAGATGCAATAGGGTATATAATTCATAGTTATTGCTTTATTTTTCATTGATTTACTTCATCAATATAGGCACAGTGCCACAAGTCGTGAATTCATGATGACGCTCCTGAGTGACTTAGTTTCCAATAACACTAGCGAAGTTATCGCTGGGAGCATCAGCCTTGACGCTCTCCCAGATCTGCTCGATTCCCTTGACAGCCTGGTCGCTCAACTTGCCCTTTTCCAGCCCTTGTGTCGTCTGCTCAATTCGTTATCTTGGCTGTGCCAATGGATCACACCTGTAGTCCTCGAAAAAATGGACCGAATGTCGAAGTAGGAAGAGTCGTGCTCCGTTACTCAGAGACAAGCCGTCAAAAAGGCCAGCTGGTACTCAGGGTCCATCTCACTGCTGGCTGCAGTTCCACGGCGCGCTCAAAGGCAGAGTAGTACGAGTTCCAGCGCGTGACAACTGGCTTGATCGGCTCAAGTATCCTGTGTTGATCTGTGGGCAGCTCAGCGTTAGCGAGGCGCTGAAAGTTTTCAAAAAGCTCATGTTGTTGCGGCGTTTTGATGTAGTTAATGACGCTAAGAAGCACGCCTAGAGGCCCTTCTTACTTATCTGTCACAACCAAGACCAACCTTGCCAATCGCCCACTGCTCACAAGGAACAACCAGCTACGATGTCAAACACCACCGACAGTCGATTACTGCATGGAACCAAGCGCACTGCCTGTCCGAGGATCTCGCTCGCATAACGTCCAAAGATCAAAACCTCACGAAGCGCATGAATGATATCGATCAGCACCGCGAATTACTCCAGATGCAGCTTCAAAATTTGGATGAAGAGTGGAAGGAATTGCATGGGCAGAGAAAGGATGTTAGGACAAGTTTCAAAAGGCGGAGTTCGGCGTTCCGAGGGAAAGGTGATGAATAGCCCCAGGGAAATGGGAATAGCTGTAAATAGAGAGACGTCGACGAGGGACTGGTCTAAGCGATAGACGTTGGAAATTCGTTGGCAGACGGGTTACTTAATTCCTGTTTGGGCTCCTTTCGATTTTGGGCCCTTTTGATTTCGGTACTTTTCACCTTTCGGGTACTTTCTATTTTTAATTTGCCCATTTATAGCGCCATTTCTGGAGCCTAGAACACGTGCTCGCTGACGTCGATGCTCGCAGTCGCTGGCTCTCCTAGATTGCGCACGAGCGGCCGCGTGATGGTCTCCAGGCAGTCCTCAGTCTCAGTGAGCGGAGGTGACGTCATCACACTTGACGATGTCGATCGTAAACTGGCCCATACCTTAATCGCGTAGTTACATTGCTGCCAGCACAATTCCCAGCGCAGTGCGCTATCAGCCGCTCATTACTGGTCAGCGGCATTGACTAGCTAGCCAGATTTGAGCAACACTTGGTGAAGGAATGGTGTGGGAGCGTGGCGTCTCTGTCGGAGGATTTAAAGAGTAACATCGACTCTATAAGTTACGCCTTGCAGGTAGCATAGCCTCTTCGTTGATATAACCCTCATTCATCGTTCGCTTGTATTTCGCAGCCCATGCAAGGCGATAGACCAGTGTCTCCAGCGCTGTAATCATGTCGTTGCAGCAGCAGCCACAGACTTCTCAAACTCCTCTACAGAAAGCTGTCGAAGCTGTGCCATGAATACGACGCGGACATCTACTTCCAAGCGCGTCGTAACGGTCGCTTCGACGGGTTTATGTCTACGCATAGTATGAGACAGGACCGCCTTGGTCGCCGCCAGATAGAGATGCTCTTGTAAGCCCCTTACCTCTCACACGTATTTGAAAACCAACTCTTGCCAAGGCCAAACTATATCCCTCGCCGGTGATCAGGTCGCCATCCCGCTGCCGCCGAGCTCATGAGTGCGGAAGTGCAGGCAGTCTTTCGGAAGGGAGTCGCTAGAACAGGCTTGTAGGTAACTTATATAACATAATTAGAAGGGCAGTTCCAGTTATATAATAACCGCTCGAGGGCAGTTATATTATGTTATATAGTTATCTAAAATGCCAAGACTGGATTAGTAAGCCTTCGAAAAAGTGAGATGAGTGCATAAAGCTCAAAATACGTACTAAAAGTTATATAATCTTCTTTATTAGGAAGTGTAGAGAGACTTAGGAGGACTTCTAGCACCAACACGGCCACGCTAGCTTCATCTCTCATTGCATTACTCTCCACCAGCACCTCCCTAGCCAAATCACCTGCCATTGTCCCTCCGTCCCTAGCTGTTAATCTAATCCAGCTCTTCAAACACTCACTCTGTTCAACAACCTCAGCGCCAAGTTGGTGTCGCTCCCATATTATTGTATGCCTGGCTCCGGAGAATACGCGTTTGCTTTCGGCACGCTGTTGCTGGATGTTAAAGCTAACAGCGAGGCGATTCGACTCCTCTTCTACCTTTGGTTCTTTATTCGATATAATATGCAGGCCATGAGTTGTCCGGAGATGCAGGCGGAAGGCAGTTGCACTACTAAGTCCCTTTCTACACCGGTTGCAGTAAAAGATCTCTTGGTTCGAGTTACCACGCTGTGGTTTGCCTTCTGGAGGCTCATCTAATACAATCTAAAGTTTATCTACCTCCCGTGCTCTCCAGCGCCATTTTGTGGTATACCGACTTGGTGGTGCGTGTCCTTGCGGGCAAGCGTTAAGTCGTCAAAGTCGCGCGAATCAAGCTCGGAGATTGTTGAGACTTCGTCACTGGCTTCTTCTTGGGCTCGTTGAGAAGTCCTAGTTGTTCTTTGGGTGCTACCTATAGTGTATTTGAAAATACAGGTAGGGGCCAAAAAGATGTGGATGGCAGAGTGCAGATGTTACCTTTTTGGCAGGCCTCAGGGGTCGTACGGGACATAGAGTCCGCAGGCGACGTGCGCACAGACGGAATATGTGTAAATTAGCCCCTTTTGCAGGTTAGAATGGGCTCGAGCGTCCTTGACTAACCTGGCAACTTTGATACCTCACATCTCCATGCAGCGGCCAGCAACACCAAAAGTTACTGTAGAGTTATATAACTGTATAACTTAGGTAACATAACTGCCTGAGGCAGTTACAGTTATGTATTATGTAGTTATCTAACAATATAACTACATAATATAACATAATTATTACCTACATCCCTGCGCTAGAACACCTCGGGCCCAGTGTCAACGAAATGGGCTCAACGTCAGCGAGGACGTGTTTTGGGCTCCAGAGAAGGGGCTACAAATAAGGTGATTCTAAATAGAAAGTGCCCGAAAGATGAAGGGAGCCCAAATCAAAAGTGAACATATTACTATCCGCAAACTACGAAGACCGAGCCCGTAGGCGGAGGCGAAGTAGCAAATGGAAATGATGCACGATAAGTAGATAGTGAGAGGCTGCGCCCCGAGAAGGTTAAAGACATTGCCGCAAGCGCAGACGCGAATAGCATTTCATTAGCGCCAAAGAAATCGCTGGTACGCCGGTACATGTCAAGGATGAAGGCGAGAGCAGACAGGACTCTGCGCTTGTCAGCAATAAACTTGCATCGATGAAGGTGTCCGACTTGCTTTACGAAGTACATGCGGACTGTACTCGCGATGACGCGATAGTTTAGGCCGTCCTTGATGTCGCTCCAGTACTAGGGCAGTCGCCGCTTGATATCGTGATACATGCCACGGCTAGGTCTCAGTATACGCCATCCTCGCCATCCTCGCTGATTTTGAAATGTGTATGAATCTCCCGTATTGGTTGTCGTCAAATGGTTCTTGGTTAGCGATATACAGCCACACGCAGTCGACCGCTTGATCAGCCAAATGCAGGATTCCCGTGGGCGATGCAGTCGCGCGGAAGGCCCTGTAAAATGTTACTATCGCCACAAGGTATTGCGTCGAACCCACGTACTCGAACCACAACAGATCCAGCGCGCACAATGGCGCCACCACCAATCCTGACGCCAGCTTCAATGATGCAGCCATCACCAATATAAACATTCTCACCAATCCATACATCTTGAGCGGCCTCAGCACCGTTGCTTCCTTTCAAAGCCTTAGTGTCGGTGGGTGTCTTTAAAGTTGAAATCGTGACACGAGTGCCAATTTTGGTGTTCATTCCAATGGCTATCCATCCAGAGTCGAGTAATTGGCAGTCTGATCCGATAACGACGTTATCAGCAATGGAGAGATTGTAGCCATATTCGCAGTGGAAAGGTGCTATAACGTGTACGTTTCTGCCAAGGTGACCAATTATAGGACGCTCTTCAGCATGGGGCGGTATCCATCTTGCTGCTATGATGGTCTTGAGACAGCGTCCGAGCTCTTCGTTTGCGATAACCACTGTGGCTTTGGCAGTACTGTTGAACTGATATACCGCTCTTGTGCAATGTGCACGTTCGTCCACCAACTGCCTATCAAATGGTAAGAAGGGCTGACCAGCCAACATTTTCTCTTTCTCAGATTTCTGGATCAACGGCTGCGGTACAAGTTGGATGGGTGGTACACTCGACGGCGCAGTCGTGGGAGAAGCTATTGAAGATGGAAGCGGTGACAGCGGCGACAGCCGCTGAGAGTGCTGTACAACCCGATAGTGTTGGATTGAAACATTAGCGGCTCTAAAACAGCGTGAGCTGATTGATAAATACAGGGATTCTGAAGGCACACGCGACACTCAATCAGAGAGAGGAGATCCCGGATAAGACAGACTGGATACCCACGGTGACTTGAGAATGACTTACATGGCTGGTGATGGGTTATGGGCAACCACTTGGCTCAGGCTTTGTGGCGCGTGATAGTACAGTTGTGGAGTGTGCTGTTGATGTGGTGGCTCTTGGGAGCGAGATACAGGCTGACCTTGTGTCGCGTGCCTCTCATGGGCTGGGTTGTCCGGAGCTTGGGCATACGGCGATATATGTTCAGGAGGGCACGAGACTCTCGGCAGAGGTGGTGGCGCTTGCTTACTCCCGTCACTGTCACCACAGTTGCTAGCCACTGCTGAGTTAAGCTCATGTTCTTCAGTGGCGATGGACAGTCCGCGAGCGCCACTATGGCCTATTGGGGTTGCTGCTGTGCATGCCGTGTGAGTGCTGTGAGCAGCTCCACAGAGGGGTATGTGGATCTGAGTGCAAATCGGACACCGATTGTAGACTGCGGCGATCTGCTCCTTTGCCTGTG
This sequence comes from Pseudopyrenochaeta lycopersici, assembly GCA_003313425.1. Lineage (NCBI taxonomy): Eukaryota > Fungi > Ascomycota > Dothideomycetes > Pleosporales > Pseudopyrenochaetaceae > Pseudopyrenochaeta > Pseudopyrenochaeta lycopersici. The sequence continues at coordinate 88,716 of NHZP01000062.1, forward strand.
TGGGTGGTGGAGGCTTTGTGATTCCCTTTTTCGGCCAGTACGTTCTGTTTGCATAGCCTTCACAAACAAAGCCACCTCGCGTACAATTGGCACCTAATCATTGTATCAGACGACTATAAGGTATAGAACTTTGCTTGAAACTTACATTCAGGTTTCGCTTCATCGCACTTCTTCTTTCGTTTCCGACATGTTCCACAACCAGTCTTAGTTCGGTGTGCGAATTGCTGCCCGAAGTCAGTTTAGTCATGAAGTATTCCAACAGAACATACCCTCTTCGTTTTCTTCAATGACACCTGTACGCCTGCTCGGGTCACCTCGTATGCGTTGGTGTCTGCAAAGCCATTTGAGTCGTTCGTACCACCCGTGGTGGCGTGCAACAGCGGTGGCCCGCCGTTCTGGAATGGCTCCATTATGTACAGTTCACGACTTTTTCATTCTTGCTGGACGCTCCGTGGCATCTACGGCGGGTTCAGCAGCCCATCGTTTCTCGGCCTCTGAGGAGCTTTGACGTTGTAGGGTCCGCTGTTGAAGATTCGGACTCTCAAGCGACCTGTTCCTCCTAGGAGATTTTGGTATCCGTTCTCAGGCGATCTGAACAAAGAGCCCAAAGTGGCCACTGCATGTGTTGCTGGCTTCTGGTTTTTGGAGATATGGCTCAGCAGGCTCTGAGCACGGACGGAAGCGGAAGCGGTTATAAGCCAAGTGTCGTATGCTGGAACGGAAAACTTGGCAATGGCCTGGGCTTGATGTTGCTGATGTGCTCCGTTATAGTCGAGTATCGATAGAGATGCCTAAAGCCTGAAATCATTCGTCACAGCCAGACGTTGGGTGAGGCGCGAGAGTGGATAAGAGTGCACAACGAGTGACGAGACTCCAGACGCCAGGCGCCGCTTGCCGCGGGCAACGATTGAGCAGGGGTCGCTCCTCACTAGGGGCAGAGAGGACGTGCAGCACAATTGGACCGAACCGCTCCAACCCCCGCTTATTATTCGGGTCACCCGAACAGCCATAGCAGCGCTTAAATCTAGATGGGAAGGCTTCGGCACGCATTCGCGCGGATGATTCGCGTGTATACGCCTAAAGCCGCTTTGTGAGTGCAGGTTCGAGTAGTTTTGACGGAGTAGTTTGCCGCAGGAATCAACGCTTTACGCAAGTTACCTAGGTAGGAAAAAGTTGTAGGACGGTTAATCTATCCGAGCTATGCTGCTGGCATTCTTGCACAAATTTGTACATATAGCATTAAGGTCCACATGCAATGATGCCTTACCGCAAAATCCAGCAATGCTAATGTTACAGCGGAGCGTACAACCGAACCAATTATATGGCACTGATGAAGCGGCGGTCGGATTTCCATCCTGCGCGTGTCGGCATTGGAAGCCGGCCAATCACTCTAATCTCCCGTCAAATTAGTGCTCTTGGCGTTAATTCTCGTCCAGCAATGCGCGGAGATGAGCTAGACGGGCACCTGGTCTCAGAAAAAGAGCCCACTCAGTAAGCGAGCACCCACCAAAATCGATGCCGCTCACCAAACTCTCTGATTTCAACCTCGATTATCTCAACCACCACCACCACAACACGCAGATGTATTGCGCGGATCTTTTTCGGCATGTTAAGGAATGGTATTCCTGACTTTGAGACCCCAAAAAAAGCGAGGCTAAAGGGTGCTGCTGAGTGGGCAGACTATAATTGGGCTCTCATACTTCTATTCAAATCTATTCAAGTACTACGGCGTCAGCAAAGAGCAAGGATGGGCAATCTTAAGAGAGGATAACTTAGAATTTGATCGCCGTCATCATAATAATGCTGCTATACCTGAGAAAAGAGGTCAGCCACTAGCTCTCTCGCCTAAGGAGCTTGAGAAAGTGGACAGGTTTCTTCAAGACCTTGGATGGCTAGCGAGAGTCATGACATGGCAGCAAATTTGTGAAGAGCTCGATCTGAACTACAATGGCCATTGCCTTAAAGATTACATAGGTTTAATGGACTATTACAAGTATATTGCTTGCTGTAAAGGCTGGATCTCTAGCAGACTTGCGCTAAAGAGAAAAGAATGGAGCGAGGTTATACTTAGTCGCTACCCTCAGCCTCAGGACTGGAGGAGAGTTAGATTCTCAGACGAGGTACACTGGTTTGTAAGTGCTGAGGGCAAGGTTCATATTATTAGGAAGCCTGGAGAGAGGCTATGTTTAGACTGCATCTAGCATACTCTTAATAGAACTGATGAGAAGAAGAATGAGAGGCAGCATAGCTGGGCTGCTATAGGTTATAATTTCAAGAGCAAGCTTCACTTCTTTAATACTTAGAATAAGAATGGCAAGATGTCTCACCACGTGTATAGAGACCAGATCCTTGAGCTGGTTGTTAAGCCCTGGCTAGAGAGGGGAGATGACTTCGTTCTAGAAGAGGACAATGATAGTGGCTATGGAGGAGGGTAGTTAAAGAAAGGGAATATTGTCAAGACTTGGAAGCAGAAGAATAAGCTTGAGCACTACTTCAACTGCCCCAGCTCGCTAGATCTAGCCCCTATTGAGAATTGCTGGCGACCTCCTAAGCAGTTCATGTTAAGATTTCCGCATTGGGATGAGTTTGAAACTCGTGAACTAGCTATTGAGGGATGGGAGAAAGTTACTTAAAAGTTCATAAATACTTAGGTTGATAGTATGCCTCAAAGGCTGAGAGATTGCATTGAATTAGATGGTCAGATGACTGGATGGTGAGGAAAAACGCTTAAAAAGCTGCTCTAGATAGCTATCCAGTACAAATTTACAGCTTTAAATTTGAGCACATCCTTAAACTGCTCGAAAAACTGCTTAAAGTGGCCATCCTTCATCGTTTTGGTGAGGCTATTGGTGGTGTTGGGGAAGCCAAGCCATTTTGTGAGTGGGCTCTTTTTCTGAAACCAGGTGACGGGGACGCCCTCAAATCAATCAGCATGTCCTGCACCGTTTCTCGTTAGAAACTGATCTTAGGTCGCTTTCTGAATGGCGATGCGCGACCTGGAAGACCGTCTTGCGCGATTTGGATTGGTCCAATATTTTCAAGTATTCGCTGATGAGGGGTTCGATACCTGGGGGGTTTTAATGGAATGTGATCTGTAAGCATTGGATTCTCACATCGAGAATTATTTACCAACATTTCACAGACATCATCTTGGCGTTAAGCTTGGGTATCGAAGGGTATTTAACGAGGTATGAATGTGAACAGGATGCCAGCCCCGATAAGCCAAGCTGCTTCGAAATTCTTAATGCTTGGCACTCATCTTGGTACCGAAATGTACAACTTCAATGTTATTTCCATCTAAGTCAAGGACGTACGCAGCTATCTCCAGTTAGAACAGAACCCACATTCATGAACTGCGATAAAGCTTATACTTGCCATAATATCCCTCCATCCAAGGTCGCACACCTGGTTTGCCATTATCTTTTCCGCCAGCCTTAATCCCGGCGGCATGGAACTCATCCACAAGCCTCCGCTCTTTAACATAAAACGAAATATGCACGGGTGTTGGCTTCTCCGCGTGGCTGTTTCGATCGTCCGGTGTATGCTGCCGGAGCCAGAGGTCGGGGATAGGGCTAGTAGAGTTTGTGGAACCCAGGCCGACGACTGAAGGAAATCTCACTTCTCTGTAAGAGAGTGGAGATAATGTAGTGAGATAGAATTGGAGTGAGGCTTCAAGGTCCAAGACATGGATGGATACGTGGCCGAGCATTCTAGTTGGATCGTTATTGCTCTAAGGATTGGAATCACTTTGGATACTTTTGGGCTTTATTATATTTCGAACTTGAACGAAGTGCGTTTTCATTCGTTCAAATTAATCCTTCCAGGTTTTATACCATGATCGTTCGCTAACCGAGCACCGCTTTCCAAAAGCTCGGCGTTCTCGCATATCCCGTATTTACGACCTAAAAAGTGATCGGTAATAGATTGAAAGTTCTACTGAAGTGGGACACGTGATCACTAGATGACTCACGCGTTGTGACTGACACACGACGCGTTGCTAGGAGTAGTTTGGCGTGTATATGGACGTGAACCCTTCCATCTGATCACTGGATCTCATTACTATTATTTGGAGATTCTGGCTCGGATCTGCCGATCCATAGGTACCGTTGGAGCTCGCCGCACCTCCCCATTAAATCATGTGCTATATAGAGGCGACAACGCCTCATCTTGATCGCACAGACTTGCGCTAACAATCCGCTCATAAGAGGGGGCTGTATATTGTTGACAAGTCGTTTCAGCGTTGAGAGGTTGGGGTCAATGTGGATTTATACCATGCCAAGCCTTGTAAAGCGTTCCTGCTGCGGGCTGCTGAGATTTGTCCCCACGTTTTAGTTGGACCCCAGATCACGTGTGACAGCCAATCACAAACGGTGATGTGACGTGACCGCTCATCACAAACAGTGATGAGCCACTCTCAAACACACTCTTTCCTATAGACGTATATGTAGGTCTCTAGCTCGTAGATAGAAAGAATCATCACACTTGTTCTTCCAGTTCAGAGCTTCAACTAAAACGTGAGAACAAATCTCAGCAGCCGTTGATGGGAAATTATTACGCCAAGCAGTGGTATGGCGGAAATTTGCCGTCAAGTTATCGGAACTTTAAATCGCCGATACTAATGGTGACAGGGCACCGAGGCAGACCAATGAAATCAGATAAGGCTATTCTGGTTGATTGGACGCCTAGCACGCCAGCTAAGCGCCCGTTGTTGCAATTATCCCCGCCAAACACTTGATCTCTTCGTCATCCCACCCTAGTGAGCGGCCATATCTTGTCACCTGACTGAGTAAATGGACCCGACGAAACGCATGGCGCAACGCACCTTCCTAACGCCAGGCCAGGAGCCAGCCTTTGTTCTTCACGCACTTTGACGAGTTCGCCTTCTATTGCGTCCACTTTGACGCGAATCCTCATGCCAGCAAGCCAATTCGGTCACTCGCTTGCCTAAGCAAGAATCCCCAGCTTGCAATACCGTGCCAATAAAAGCCCTGTTGCGCAAAGTTTGAGCGTATGTCTGACGAGCCAACTCTATCCTCTGAGATCCTTTAGATAACTACTCAACTTCGCAATTCTTGCCACAATTCTTTTTGGGAGCCCATGATTGCTTCCCTACACGGCGAACCTTTAATTCGACCTTAAGTTCCGCCTCCACCTGGTAGCAGGACGATTTCTTACTGTAAATGGACCTCCTTGACCTTCCGCTTGAAATCCTCGACGAAATCATTAGCCTCACACTCCCCTCCGGCATCGAAGGCTTTGCGCTCTGCTGCAGAGGCGTAAACGCGCGCGCCTTATCGCAAATCCGACGGCATAATACCCTCAAGCGGCAATGGAAGTACACAAGTCATACTAGCACCCGCCGTGGGGATACACTCCGCATACTCTACGAAATCTCACGTGATCCCCTCGCCGCGCAGTACATTGAGTCGCTGAACCTGTGGGATCGTCGCGAGTCTATTATTGGTGATTTCGACGATTTCCGCGCGAATGAAGAGGCTATGGAAGGGATTAAGAAGATGGTGCTGGGATCACAGTGTTTTGACAGCGCAGGTATAGATTCGGAGGTGTGGTGGGAGAGCATCATGAAAGAGGATGAGGCAGGCGATGAGAATGCTCGTTACACCGCAGTATCGCTCTTAAGTCGATTATCCAACTTGAAGACGCTACAGTTGCCGCATATGTGGCACAATCGCAGATTCTCTGAAGATACAGAGGATGATGATAAGCGGTTGGTATTTGTGCTGGATGCTATTGTCAAGTATTCGAACAGCGGGCAGTGTCATGAGAATGCGCTAGAGAAGCTGGAGACCATCTTACCGTTCATGCAGGAGGGATACGAGGAGCGGGCGGGCTTGCAAAGCGTGCAGTCGTTTATGCAGCTGAAGAGCCTAAAGAAATTGTACGCGGTGAGCTGCCTTGCCGTTGACGACCATTATACTGGGATTCCATTCCTGTGGCGCTTGCCAGTGCTTAACTCGCCACTTAGAAGGGTGGAGTTAGCTTACTGCTGTATCGACGCGGACGGAGTATCGGCGCTTTTGTCTCATACGCCCTACCTTAACGTTTTTAAGTACTCGCACCAGACCAAATGGCACGGTTGCGAACACGACTGGAATCCTGGCGCTTTTAACGAAGCCATAGCCAGACATTGCGGTCAAACCATCACCGAGCTTGCAATCACGATCGACGAATTGCATGGCGATATATTGAACGGTGTATCATCATTCCACTCATTCCCCATCTTAGAGATCCTCGAGGTCGATGTCCGCAGTTTCCGCGGACCGCCGGTGGAAAGTGGACAGGAGCGTGGAATGCGTGCAAGAGTCCCAGAGGGAGGAAAACCATGGACTGAGGAAGATATACCGTGTTTGGGGGGTATGCTATCAGATAGTATTCTGGAGGTGCATGTTAATACAGACTTTCAGCAGCCGGATGAGACGACGCTGAACTTGATACTGAAAAATGCAAGGGAGGAGCGGCAAACAAGACTAAAAAAGCTGGCTAAGTTTGTCGTAAGGCAATATAACGGTGATGGTGCGCGAACTTTGGTAGAGAGAGCCGGGGTCACGTTGGATGTCTTCAACTTAGAAGCAAAGCGGACAAGGTCGAGGTCGATGATGCCTGCGTGGAAACGGGGGTTTGAAGAGCTGGCTGGTGGACTGGAGTTTGTGTAATAGTTGGTCACTTTTGTTCTCATAATGCTGACTCGTTAAAAAGACGTGGCTTTGTATTTGTGTTCTGTGTCAACGGCATGAAAGCAACGCAGAGGCTGTATGTGGTACGGCATTGAAGGAGCGATAACAGGCTGTCGTGTTGGCTGATTAGCTATTAGGTCTGTCGACCGCAAGACTGTTGCCTCGTGTGTCGCATCCGCTATACCTTCAGTCTCCCCCTAGGGGGATGCAGGTAGAGCGCGTTCCCTGCGGAGAAGAGATCCTGGACGTTTAAAAAAAGGTCCACGGCCAACCTAATGAGAACTGTGATCGCCTTTGCGCCTTCCCATGAGGGAGATCAGGTGTAATTGGAGCACTAAAGGTATTGCCATCAAGAATACAAGATTTCACGGGTGTTATGGGGGATATTCATACCCACTGTAACAGCCCCATAATTCATGTTTGATTTCGACTAGGATTGGGAAGCTGCAGGCCTGCCCGTTTGAGAAAAAGCTGTACGCTACCTTCGAACTGCTATGACATCGGTTAGCATGCATCAAGCTACGATCACAACGCGTCATGGCGTATCCCTTCGTCTGCTGGATATGCTCTCAATCTATGGAGAGCTTAGCTTCCGCGTGCCAAGATCGGAGTCTGTAAGGACCGAGCCAATTAGATCGCTAGAATTTCGGTGCCAATGAGGGGCAGAACACTCTGTTTGTTCACACCCCAAAACAACGCGTTATTCTCTGTAATTGCTCGCTCTACACTTAATTCTATCGCTTTATATTTGAATACAAGATAATTTAATATGAGTAAATGTGACTTAGACATCGTTCCTAAAGATTCACTGGAGCACAACTCAAAAAAACGCAAACGAAGCCCTCCACCTCCGGTTTGGCCAATACCCGATTTCCAGCCTTTACAAATCGATCCTATTACGCGTGGCCACCCAAAACCAAAGCCCTCTGGCATTCAGCGAGACGATGCGCTTGGTCATTGGTCTCTCATATTTACAGATGACATTCGAGAGCTGTTGTTGAAGTACACGAACGCTGCGGGAGCCTGGGCGGTTGAGAATCGATCACAGCCACACGAGCGGCCATGGTATTCCGCAATACAAAGGGAAATGGACGCATATTACGCTTGTTTGATCTATATGGGTATTCATAACTCTCCTAGCATTGTTCACTATTGGCAAAGGACTCCGTTAGGTGGCTGGAGACATGAAGAAGTCGCAGAACGAATATCTAAACTTCAGTTCAAGCAAATTGATCGATTCTTTCGAATTCACAGCCTCAAACCTGGCCGCAAGGTCTTCGATAAAGTACAAGAGTTATCCGATATGCTACGGGCGAATTTTAAAGCTGTTTGGTGTATGGGCACGCATTTAACGGTGGATGAATCGATCCAAGGCTTCCAAGGACGAGCCTCCGAAACAGTCAATATTCCATCTAAACAAACGCCAATTGGATTCAAGATTTGGGGGCTTGCAAACGAGGCTTTTTTGATTGATTGGATGTTCCATGAGAATGGCGATGGGCCGTGGGATCTTGACGAAGTTCGGACCGACGAACAGTTCGAATTCAACCTCACGAAGACGGCTGCCGTGGTGCCCGATTTGGTGGCTGAATTATGCGCGCATGAGCTGCCATTTGATAGCCCAAAACACATCGTTTGGATGGATAACTTATTCACTTCTGCACGGCTCATGGCAACGCTCCGGAACGAGAATATTGGCGCTGCAGGGACTGTTCGAATGGGTAAGACACAGCGTGAAAATAATGAAGAGAAGGCTATCACTAAAAAGGGGCAAACCACCAAAGAACAAAACCGCGGATTAGACTCAAGACTTCGAGGTTTAAGGTCAAAGCATGAAGGACAGATTCCATGGGGCACGCAGTATTGCTGTCTATCAGAGGACAAGCAATCGGTGCAGTTTGGGTGGCAGGACGCAAGAATTGTGCTATTTATGAGCACTGTTCATAACGGCAAGCAATGGGTGATTCCACGACGACGACGGCCCGCAAAGACTTCTATCAATTCAAAGACCACTCGGAAGCCATTCAGCAATAGAGTAGAGAAGGAAATAGAGATTCCGAAGTGGGTAGACGAGTACAATCATAATATGAATGCAGTTGATCGTTTTGACCAAAGCAAAGCCGAATGTGAGCTTAAACGACTTTGTTATCGAACGTGGAAGCCTCTTTGGAACTTCCTCTTCCAGGCATCAATTATCAACGCATACTTGCTCACTTTTCGAGGCCCAGAAGACGGTGAGAAACCTCCATTTGCGTCCCAAAGAGAATTCCGACAGAGGCTTTGGGAGCAGCTCTTTGAACGCTCAGAACGCGTGGATGGACGCCGTGGACGAGCAAAGCCTCCTTATCCTGAGATTCCACGCGAGGATCATCAATACAAAAGGCTTAAGGTCCAAGGGAACTGCAGTGAATGCATGGCTAACATGCGCAAATCAACGCGTATTCGAAGGCCACTTACAGAGCGTTCCACCAACATTCGACCACCAAGGCCAAGGTGGGGCTGTGGACTGTGTAATCTAAATCTTTGTGAAAGCATTTGTTTCAAAAATCACTTGAAGCAGGTGATAGGAAGTAGTTGAATTTGATGTGGAAGTTGGGCTCGATTTGAGTCGCGAATTCGTCGCGATTTGGATCCAAAACACCAAGATTTGGGCTGCAAATCGATTTTATATGAATGCGAATAGCCTCATTCAAATTTCACAGCTTATGCGACCTCAAAATACCACGTTTTGGTTGAATTATCGCGATTGTTCGGCTGCGAATAGCAGCAGATGACTTTGGTGTTCTGGCCCCTGTCACTATCCCTGTCGCTCTCACGCGCCGGGAAAAAAAGAGCCGACTCCGAAATGCGCGGGCCACCACCATAGAGATTAGAGTAGGGAGCAGGTTTGCAGCGCATCTCGAACGCGTTTTGAGATGAAATAGACCTCGATTGTAGTGAGGCTACTGAGTCACATAGAAATCGCTATACAGAGATATTTTCTGGTGTTGTAGCAGGTGTAGGGCACCGTTTTCAGCGCTTTTTAAACTCAGTAACCAGTCATCCTTCCCTCCATGTCAATACAGTCTTGAAGCCTTCGTGGCATACTATCTACACGCTGGTTTATGAAGTCAAGAGTTATTTTCTCCCAGCCCTCATGGGCTAGCTCTCGCGTCTCAGCTTCATCCCAGTGTGGGAACTTCTTAAGATGCTGTTTCACGACCTGCCAGCAATTCTCAATAGGAACAAGGTCAGGGCTGTTAGAGCTATTGATGAAGTAGTCAAGGTTGTTCTTACGCTTCCAGGTAGCAACAACGTTGCGGTCTGAGCCTCCTCCGTGGCCGCTGTCGTTATCTTCTTCTAGGATAAAGTAAGGCTGCTCTTCAATCCAGGGCTTGACTACTGGCTCAAGGATAGTATCTCTATACGCCTTAAGAGAGAGCTTACCATTCCTGTTACTAGGAGTGTTATAGAAAGTAAGGTCGCTCTTGAAATTGTATCCTACAGCAGCCCAGATGTGCGCAGTCTCCCAGTCTCTCTCGTCCTCTCGGTTGAGCTGCTCTTGAATACAGTCGCTACAGTAACGCTCGCCAGGCCTGCGGGTGACTCGAAGCTTTCCCTGAGGCCCTACACGGCAGTGTACCTCATCTGAGAAGCGTACATCTCGCCAGTCCTCCTTGGTAGGTTTGAGAGCAAGGCAGGTCTCGCTGTGCTCTACTCTCTGCTTTGCGCAGTGCTGAGAGACCCAGCCCTTGGTACAAGCGATACATTTGTGATAGTCCATAGAGCCTAGGTGCTCGCGAAGGGTATCTCCACAGACATCTAAGTTAAGCTCATAGGCTAACTGCTCCCAAGTAAGGACGCGAGCTTCCCAACCTTGATCTTGGAGGAAGCGGTCACAGCGTTCAAGGTCCTTGCTACTGAGCTTTGATGGCCGCCCGCGCTTCTCCTTGAAGGCAGGGTTGTTATGGTGAGTTCTGTCAAAAGCCATCTCTGCTAGATTATCTGGAACCTCCTCTTCTCTTCCCTCCTGGAGTATAGCCCAGCCCTGCTGTTTTGAGACGCCGTAGAACTTAAATAAGTCGGTATGGTAGTATGGGATGCCCATTGCGTCATTGAAGTCAGCAGCGCCACGTATGCGAGCTTTTTTAGGGGTACTGATATTCAGAATACCACTTCTGGACATGCTGAGAAAGATGCGCACATAAAAATAATATATTGACTATGTACTTGTGCTGTAAAGTAACGTTCAAATTAGGAGCTTGCCATCTCAATTTGGTGGGGGCGCTTTCGGAGTCGGCTCTTTTTTTCCCGGCGCGTGGCTCTCAAGCTCTCCATAGATTGAGAGCATATCCAGCAGACGAAGGGATATTGTGTCTAGCCTTTTATTATCCCCGATTGCATGCACATGCAATACCACCACCGGAATTGGGCTTTTCCGTATAGATTTTCAGCTGTAAGCACAGAGTGCCCCATCGACGATCGTGAAGCCCTCGCTTTCAGGTCAGGGTCTCATAACAAAGGCCCCTCTCATGAGCGGGTTACTAGCGCGCATCAGTGCGCTTCTCTCCAAATCGACCCTTTTCCATACAAACTTTATCGGTGCTGTGGCTCACACTAGCAATCCGCTCATGGAAGGGGGTGTAATTTCTCAAGCCTGCAATTTTCCATAAAATTTCTGTCTTGTTCTGATCCATTTTCACATGCACCTGTAATACCAAAAAAGCAATTTGGGCACTTTCCCGTATAGGTTTACAGGTTCTTCGACGATCCTCGGTACGGGCTTTCGGTCGGATCCTATTGGCTGATTCTTGATGCTAGTTTGGGCGAATGCTTTTTGCTTCGAGACACAGTGAGGCATGGATCAAAGCCCTGGACGGCGGCGAGTGGGCGCGCAGGCGCCACTATCTGTGCCGCATCCCCACTCTCTCAACACGCTAGAGATCTTATTCCTAGAGCGCATTGTTGGTCAAAACTAGTCGTTCTTATTGGGCATATTAGATTCTAGGGGTTAGCTTGGCTTCGCGATTTCCCTACTGACTGAGTGATCGTGTTAAGTGGCAACGGCTGGACGACTGATGTGCGTAGGTCTTGAGTGGGTGAAACATTCCAACAGACGTACTGAGTCTCGTACAACTGGCGCATATAGACTGCTTATCCTCGACGGCCACAGCAGCCACGCTACTCCTGAGTTTAACCAGTACTGTACAGCAAACAAGATTATCACTCTCTGTATGCTACCTTACACATCACACTAACGGCACATACTGGAGCGCAGTTGATGTAAATACGTGCTGCAAGCCAAAGAGAAAACCAAGAAACGCTGATCTTTGCTAGTGATATTGGCAGCGAGAGCACGGCAATTCGGGAGCGGCATAAGAATGGGAGGAAACTAATTAAAACATTGCTGGACAACTTAACCGACGTCGAAAATCACGCACAAAGACTCTTCTTTGCCCAACAGCAGATCGAGCTGCTGCTTGCGAATCTCAATGTACTGTTAATGAGACTACATGCACCTAACCAGCCCCCCAAATATTCCCCGCTAAATGACAACGAAACGCCACTACTCATCAAAATCATAGAACAGCTTCTACGAACAAATCACCATGCTTGCAACATCTGGGGCCAGAATTATGTCTGCACAGCATCCACCGTCCAAAAGCGGTCCCAATACGCGCCCCAGTTCTTCTCCAGCTGGCCCAACCATTCCTCGAAGGGCAACTCTTCGCAGCTTACCGTCCTTAACGCCTCTCATCCTTCTATTGGCGCTTTGACATGTTTGTACACTTGCGGGCAGATGACACGCCAGTCTGGCTCCAATCACCTTTGATCCGTGCCTCCCTCTTCGTGAAGCATTTTTCGCAGATGTCGCAGTCAATATAGTAAACGCATTGGTATGCGCCACCATGCGTTCAGTCCCTTACTTCCTTCCCGCAGTAGTTGCATAAGAACCATGCATCCGCCAGAAGTCCCTCGTCGGCCTAGTGCTCGATGGGAGTGGATTCCTTGACAGCGACCTCTGGGATTCCGTCTAGCGTGGGGTTAACAACAGAGCCGTTACTCTTGCCCAGTGCATCCACCTCTTCGCCGTTAATAAGCGATTTCTCCTCTTCCTCAGAAGCCCGACGCTCTGCTAGCTCCTGGTGAATCTCATCGTTAATGATGTACATCTGCGCTGTGAGCGAAATGCGTGCGTCAGTTTCAAATCCTGGTACGCAGCTGAGGACGCGCGAGAGCCTACGGAAGCCGATCGAGTCGTTTGCGCCGATGTCGTCTCTCAGCGTTTCAACACAGTACTTGCAGTCTGTCGGCGAGCGCACAGCCAAATAGTTATTGCAAGAATTTTCATTGGGTGGTCAGGCATAAGGGCAGTTGCCGGATGCAGTAGGGCTTGCAGCAGCTGCATTGCAACCCCTCGTTCGACTGATAGGCCTACATGGGCGGAGTTTATTCGCAGCGAGGCGTATAGTGGACACTTCAGGTTCGCTACACCATGGAGCTGTAATATTACGCACATGTCCGTATGCTAATGCAATGCCGTTCCTGGGCTCCCTCTCGGCAGATTGGGGAAAGGCTCCCTTCTTCGTGAAGACATGGTGAAGCAACAACGGGTCCTCTTGCTACGTGTACGTGTTCGCGGCAAGGTGGGCGAGCCTGGCTGGTCGCCGGGCGTCCGCGGACCATAACTGTCATTGACGGTTTTGTGGAGTTACTCGAAATAGTAAAATTAGATAAGACATGCGGTCACACCACGCCTGTGCCAGAACAAAATGTCACGCCCGGACCACGTACATGCACCTTGTGCTATTCAAGGTGAACAGCATCAAACATCCTCCAGAATTTTATGTTAAAGTATGACTCTTTTTCCAGTTGGGTCCGCAAGACATCGCCCGCTATAAATGTTTACGATCTATCCTTGCGATTATTAGATTTCTCGCACATTGACCGCATACGTCTACAACCAGGCTATTCATCATCAAAGAAGGGCTGTTCAAACGAGGAAGGACAGGGACTTCTATACCGGTTAGTGAATCTCTGATACGACCACTCTGGAATTTATTTTGGTCACCAACATCTTCCTGAGATGTGGCCTCCTGAAGTGGCCATCCTAACATGTCCCGGTAAACATGGCTCTAAGTAGATGGCCCATGACTGTCCTCTGGATGAAAATTCGGGTGCCCTATCCATGGATCATCTCCAATAGGATCTCTACTTAAAGAGGACGCGATATTTAGCAGATTACATTGATCAAAATCCGTTATGAAGGGGTTGCCGAAGGTGGAAGGCATTTGTAAGCCCGGGTCCAACATAAAGTACTGATCGGATTGAAATTCCCAAGAGGCCTGTATAGGTTGCTGTTCTCTGAAAGTGGTGGGGGGACAGTTGAGGGACGGCCTCGCCTGTTCCTCTACAGGAATATCGGATATGTCAGTTCGGACGGGTGCGCTAGTCTTGATGTTCATTACTAGTTTGTACGCGCGCGCGGCGACGGCATTGCTGAGGCTCATGAACCGAAGCCATCTTACGAGCTTATCGATGCTCTCAGAAATTTCCTCGCCATTGCGGGTCGTGTCAGTCCCGCTGAAGGACATCTCAAGAAGGAAAACTGCAATCGCCTGCATGATGTAGTGTACGATGCACCACCACGGACTTTGCTGATAAATGAAAACCCGGCTCAGTTGCTTGGGAAAAAGTCTCGTTACCGCTTGAGCGGCTTGAACACATGATTCGGCCATCTTCTGATTAAAGACTGCTGAGGCTTCACTCTGGCTCTTGATGCGTCGCTCGAAGCGGCAAAGGCTTGGGCGAGAGATGAGTAGTCTGGCGCTATGGTAGTGGAAGCTGAGCAACAATCGCTCGCGCTGAACTCCATGCTCTTGAATTGAGTCCACCGGGCCAGGTCCTTCAGGTAACACTGCTGCCGCCCATTCATCCAGTTCTTTTGTCAATGAGGTAATCTCTTTTTGAATCCGTTCCCAGGAATCCATCGATTTCCGTGGCAAGTACAGTTCCGAGAGGGCTTTCTGCACAATAATAGTGATTTTAGTGCGAGCATGTAGAAACGAAACATGCACGACGGGGTATAAATCGTCTCTGGTGGACGTATCTGATGAAGAGGTCTCCGAAAGTGCGATACTTTTACTTCTCATGCCTATCGGATCCCTCAACTGAGGTGGAACAGTGTTACTAGATTGTTCTTCCGGCATTACTTGCGGCAAAGGAACGGTGCATGCGTCGTTGGATATAATATAAGGTCGACCGACGAGGATGCACAATTGGCTCTCAATAGCATGTAGGCTCCACCATGTCCGTACCAAGTTCTCTTTCTCTTTTGGCGAGGCAGAGGGATCGTCGTTTCGAAGATGGAGGCCAACGGCAAGAGCGAACCGTATAGATGTACCTATCATTATCCAGGCTCTAGAGAAACAATGTCAATGCTGTAAACGGACAAGGTTATAGTGAGGACTATCTCACCGGCTAACGTGACCGATTGTTAAGTAATACAAAGACAGCAGACCGGTAGCCTAATAGTGATTAGAATGTGCCGACAGGGACATCCCAGGGTATCCAGTAACATACCCGAATTATCGACAAGCTTGGAGCATGGAGAGAAGTCGCAATTTTGTCCAACCCGAGAATCCGAATCGCTCTCGTCATATAGATGCGGTGGTCTCTTTTGTCCGCCCGCCATTCGGCCTGTATCAAGTGCGAATACTGTGCCCCTATCGCCAAAACCAAGTTCAATGTCGCTTGCCAATGCTCCGGGACTTGATATAGTCGATTTCGTTTCACGGAGTTGTTGTAGCTTCGGAACTGGTCCTCGAACTCATCGGGTACGACGGGGAAAGAACTGTGAATTGTTTTCATATAGCAGTCAAACAACTTTTCAGCAACCTCTGGCGGAGGTAGCTCGTATGGGTCCACCATGGCGTCCACGTCAATGCTGTCATTATCCAGGTAAAAGGTGGAATCCGAGACAGATGAGATCCTACTTGGTTTGGATAATTTTTGCAGAGTATGCAAAGCATCTGCTTGCTGCACAATAACCTCCTTATTGCTACCTTGTAATCCGTTGAGTAATCCATATGGCCGGCCCGTCCCCTCCTCTGAAGTTGCACTGCCCATTTGAGTTTTGAGGTTCCGCAACCACTGAACTTCAGAATTTTGTCCAACAAAGCCAGTAGCTCTTGATTCATTGCTTCGAAGCAGATCCTCGTCCAAGAGATGAGGGCCGTCCTTGGAGTCCATTGGCCCAGAATCGTCGGCTGCTTCGAGATTAGGGGCACTTTTACCTCCTTCATTAGATGATGACTCCTCCCTTGATCGTCCCCCAAATGTATTCAGTGCCATGGTTGATGCATAAGCGGAGCCATTATCTCCAAGCTATTATGTATTAGTACTAGCAACACTTCAGATATGAGAAGACATACTGAATCGAAAAGTTCATCAATCTTTTTCAGCCATTCATGGTCAACATGGGCACTCAGATCTCTGAGAAGCGCAATGAGCTGACCGTTCTGGTCGATAGCCCTGCTCGGGAATTAGTTAAGCAATCGTCCAGCGTTTGGAAGACGAACTCTTTCAAGCGATCACTTCGAGCCTGTGGATAGACACAAGACACATGTTGTTGGTTTGCGCAGTTTCGACAATGCGGCTGTTCGCCACTACATCTGACCTTACGCTTGTGACAGTTGTTGCATGCTTTGCGCACATGGGGTTTCCGAGGGGCCTTGCGGTTGTGCTCATGTCTTCCAAGCCTAGAAATCGCTACTTTGCGTGCGGGAGGTCGATTATCCATGCGACTGAAACGTGGGCGACAAGAGGATGATGTAATTATGTACAAATGGGCATGGGCGGTGACGGTGAGGGAAGCAACTTAGGTTATTATTCGCTCCGCGGGATAAGATTGGCGGTGAGTAGCAGGGGATGTTTGATGACGTAGGCGCTTGGTAGCGGAGAAAGCAGCAAAACTTGATTCAGCTGGTAACGTGCCCCACCACCTAGGCACGCGAGCAGCCATGTAGGCTGTCAACTTTATGAGGCTATAGAGCCACCAACAATAGCTATTATCACGAGATTTTTTGGTGGTGAGCTTTAATAGGTATATAGAGCAATTGCGCATTATTAAATTATAAAAAAAAGCCTTTGTGGCGGCTTGATTGGCCGACCTCGTCGATATCGAGCATACAGAGCCTCGTCAGCAACAATAGGCTCCTCCTCCACCACAATCGATTTTTGAGCCTTACTAGGTTGCAGGCTTTGCCTCCTGCCTTATTTAGATAATTTGATATTGCTCTAGAGTTGTTTTTTAAGCTCACGGGCTACCTTTTGTTCTCGCGCAAGGCAGCTTTCTTAGCTCTCTCTTGTTCCCTCATCTCCTTGGCTGCCTGCCTTGTTCTTGATCTCTGCTCAAGCTGCAAAGCCTTCAGCTGCTTCCGTCCTCTCCGAAGCCGTTTAGCACACGATATACAGCTGCATCAGGGTATTGATTGCCTCGCTTTTCTGGTGTTGTTTACGACTTCCGCAGCGCTGTTAGATCTTCATTCCATCACCGCTAGTTGAATCCCATGATCAGGTTGCCTATTGGCAGGAGCAGTTGAATCCCATGATCACGTGTGGCTGCCTATAGCTGCCTAGCAGGCAACCAGGTCTATTGTCTATATAAGAACACCTAGATGGCTAGTCTTTACAATCAAGCCTGCTACCACATTCCAACTGGAGCGCCACAGAGGTGACTGCCTGGAAGGCAGTCAGTGGCGCTAGGCAGATAGAGGAGCTCCTACAACTATAAAGTAGTTGTAGATCTCATAGATAGAAAATAATCACACTTGTTAGTTTAGAGCTTCAACTCCTCTTCATATATGGCAACGGTTGAGCTCGCGCGCAGTGCGCTTCGAGCGCCCTGTTCACCCACGACGTCAGTCGGTTCGCCATGAAGTCGATGATCGGCTCGCTCTCGTCCTGCCTCGGCTCGTTGCCGATGCTGCTCCCTCCCCATAGCGGATTGTGTCGGTTGAAGTCGCCTGCGACTACCACCTCCGTGTGTGGGTCGCGCAGCTGCTCTCGCTGCACTACCTCTTGGATCATGTCCAGCCTGCTGGTGAGCGCCTTCCAACTCTCATCCTTTGTCGGTATCGATTTGAGGTCGGGAATGTACACCGATACGACCACCAGCTTCTTTCCCCCCACGTGCGCTACCACTGCCGTAATGTCCGCCGAGTCTACATACACCTGGGTCGCTGCCACGTCTCTCGATACCCACATGCACAATCGAACTGAGTTCTGGCCTTGTCGCCTGCCGAACGGCACGAATGTCGTCCAGTGCGGATTCGTGCCGTGCAGCACCACCTCTCCATCTGCAAGAAAGCACCCGGGCTCCTGGCCCAGGATGAAGTGAAAGTCGGCCAGCGCCGGATCGTTGTGGAGCGCGTGCTGCGACTCCCCGCCTCTCCACATGTTCGCCTGGAGGATTCGCAGCTCCTTATTCATAACGGTGGCGTGCGAAGATCCTGTCTCTCTCTTTCTCGTACTCGTGGCATTCGCGGCTGGACGCCCGGTGTGGACCTTGACAGTTCACGCAGCGCAGGTTGACCGTCTCGCACTGCGCGTGTCCTTCCTGTGCGCACATGTCGCACGTGACTGGTCGTCTGCAGTCCCTTGCTCTGTGGGCAATCCTCCTGCAGTTGAAGCATAGCACCGGCGTGCGTCGCTCCTCGAACTGCGAGAGCATGGGCCCACCTCCCCCGAATGTCACGCTGTCCCGGCCGTAGTCTGCCGGAAGGCCGCTTCCCTGTCCTTCTCCACCGAGAACTTGATCACGCTCGCGGTGTGGCTCGCCCGCCACATTCGGAAGTCCTTGATCGCGGCCCCAGCGAGCCTCTCGACCCCGTTCATGCCCTGCTGGATGGCTGGTTTGGCAGCTTCCGTGTTGGCCACTTTCTCTGCTGCGGCTTCTCCCACACGGCTCACATCAATCACCAGCTGCCGCTTGTGTTCCTTGTCTGTCGTTCCACTGCTCGTTGTTCGCGACAGCGTCGTCCCAGATCTTGCTGGCTGTCCGCTGGCTGCCACGGACGCCCATGTCCGTGTTGACGGCGGTTCTGTCGAAATGGTGTCAAGCTGCGCCCGGAGCGATCCGATCGTCAGCGACGGTCTGAAACGACTTCTTCCACCCCTCGTAGTTGGTGACTCCTCCCAACTTCCTGAAGCCTTGCTCGTTAACAGCTTTGCCAGCGCTGCTAACCTTGGCATGTTTCTCAAAGTCCACGAAGGCCTCCACCAGATCGTTTCTATCTGTGCTGCCTGCTGGACTTTCATTTATCACTTGTAACTCTCCTGTCAAGTCTCTAAGTCTGCGGTTTTCCGCTCTTAATCTCTCCATCTCGTCACGCCTTGCCGCATGTCCATCATCTCCACCCTCCTGTCCCAGCTGCCCTCTTCTCTCCTGTCTGTCGTGTATCTCTCGCCCAGTGGTGCTGCCGTCGCGGTTGTTGCGGCGGTTAAGCTCCATTTCTTCGAGCCGACGTTCTTCGGCGGCGGTCATGTTACGACGGGTAGGACGAGTCGAGGACATCTCTGGAACAGTGGCTGAAAAGGTTTCTTAGATGACTATGTTGCGCTGCGTTCGTGACGATTGCTGATAGTTGACAGGTGCCGCGATGGGAGAATTTTCACTGCATACATTGCTTTTTCTCAGCTTCACCACATCGCTTCCTTTGGGTTCTCTCCCATTCCGTAGGCCCTACAAGCCTCGGAATCCTTTGTAGCGATGGGCCTGCTCTTCCTGGTCTCTTCGTGCAGTTCTGACGGGCTCAGGGACTTCCATTTTAGCTCATCCTGAACCCCTTCTCGATTGCTGAGGCGCTCCTTGCCTCTCGAGTCTTTATACAACACGGCCTTGTCAGGACCGCGAGGTCTGGGACTGAATGCGCAAGCACTGCTCCTTGGTGCTAATACAACGGCCTCAGGACTACCAGACTCATCCTGACCCCACTTGATTGCTGGGGCGCTTCTCGCCCCTCAAGCTTCTTGTACAACGCAGCTGTGTCACGGCTGCGAGGTCCCATCACGAGGGAGCTGGTTGCGCAAGCACCGCTCTTCAGTGCTAATGTGACGAGCTCCAGAATCACCAGCCTGATTCTGAATCTCCCCTTGAGTGCTTGGCGCTTCTCGCCTCTCAAGGTCCTTCTACAACGCAACTGTGTCATGGCTGCGAGGCTCCACCGGGGAAACTGGTGACGCAAGTACTGCTCTTCAGTGCTAATACGACGAGATCAGGACTACCAGGCTCGCCCTGAACTCCCCTTGAGTGCTTGGCGCTTCTCGCCTCTCAAGGCCCTTCTTACAACGTGGTTTTGTCAGGGCCACGAGGTTCATACAACATGCAGCCAACATGAGGGAACTCTTACTCCCTATTTTGTATGGGTAACAGGCCATACGCGAAAGCGCCGGGCTCATAACGTATCAAAACTTTGGGGGTGCAAGAGTTATCTCGATTGATTGATTGATTGATTGATTGATTGATCGATTGATTGATTGATTGATTGATTGATTGATTGATTGATTGATTGATTCTTACGCCACAGGGTGCCCAGAAGGCCCATAGGCTGACTATCCCATCTGACCTAATCGCTTAGACCTCGGTACGCCCACGCTTCATTCCAAGCCCAAAGCAGCTTCGTCCCTCTCGACTCTGACCTCTCTACTCCTTGTAGTTATACCGTCCAGGACCTGCCTTACTCTTGTCCCCACGGTCCTTCGTATCCGAGAGCCGTTTCCCGACCGTCGACCTTCTCATTACCGGCTGGCCAACTTCAAGTCCGCGAGGATATAACCTGTGGTGGCCTGGAGGGTCCTACAGTATCGCCTTCACCCTAGGTGTCCAGTGGCAATGACAAACTCGATAGTCCTGTTGAGCACATTGAGGTTAGGTTTCCAAGACTCCGCCTTTCCATCCAGTGGTTCGCCCGAGGGTAGCCGTTGTTCCGACCGTCCTCCTAAGAAGAAGGACAGGTCGCCCCACCTGTTACCTGCGACTTTCCGTAGTGCCGGACGGAGCTCGTCCCATCGTGAACATTCGAAGAGGAAGTGGCGAACAGTTTCTGGGGTCTGTCTTTCACACTCGCATAAGTGTGAATTCGTGGCGCCTATTTTCGCAAGGTAACTCTTGAGCCGACTCTTTCCAGTACGTAGTTGGCACAGTATCGCTGCTTTCTTATATGTGAGGTTGTCGTACATGATTCGCGTGTGTCGGCCAGGTAGTGCTGCGTCTAGGGGTACCGGCTTATCCAGTTTTGTCCTTGGTAAGAGGGCGTGAATCCTTTTCAGCGCCGACGGTAGTGTGAGTCCGGAGATCGGCGGCAGGTCTTCACTTGTCGCTTTCTTTGCTAGGTCATCTGCTTTCTCACTTCCTGTGATTTTCGCGTGTGCGGGAACCCATTGGACACGAGCATCTGGCCCTCCTCGTCTTCTTAAGTCTAGTACGGTGTTCACGATCAGCCGAATCACGGCTTGACCACTCTGGCGAGAAGGTCGCTCCACTGCTCTAATGGCTGTCTGACTGTCGCTTACTATCACATAGGTGAGATCTCTGGCCCTGTCTCTGAATCGGGCAATCGTGTCGGGAGACCAAATGGCTGAGATGAGTTCGAGTGCGGCTTGAATTGCTATGAGCTCGACGTGGCTCGCTGTGTATCCGTCGTTTTGCCCGACTCTGATAGCCTCACCGTGTTCTGCAACTGTATTGTCCCGTCTTCTGGCCGAATGGTAGACGCCGACTCCCGCGTTGTTCCCTCGGTATGAGGCATCCACAAAGACTTTTAAATCTTCAGATTCGTCTGCCCACTTCTTTGCTTCTTCTCTACTAAGGATGTTGGCTTTTAATCCTTGTTGCCACGGGGGTATGCAGAACGGATCAATCCTCTCCAGCCCAATAAGATTAACTGACTCCAGTTTCGCTGCCACTTGCTGGAGCGGTGAAGGAAAGCGCTTGTTCTTCGTGTCTATACCCTTGCGTATCTTCCACCACGGATGATTTGCCGGGAGGGTGTGGCACTTGACGTAGAAGTTGTATTTCTGTCTGCACAGGCGCGTCTCGAGTTGTTCGATATCCGCTTCCACTTCGGCCCTGGTTAGCGCCACGGTACGAAAGGCTCCTATTATCGCTTGCGTTCCAATCCGCTGGATCTGGTTTAGCATCCTGATGGTCCGACTTGTCAGACTCATAGACCATATCGGGGACGCATAGTCGACCGTGGGTGTCACTGTTGCGGTGAACAGTTGCCTAGCTGCTCCTACCGTCATCCCTTTCATGCGCTTCAGAGCTAGTGCTGCCCTCACGCCTCTCTTGGTGGCTCTGGCCGCATGTTGGTGAAACCGAAGTTTCTGATCGAAGACCACCCCAAGGATTTTGACCTCCGATTGTGGATGGATTGCTTGTCCATTGACGATGATCGGCCGGTTTGATGTTGAATTGTTCCTGCGTGTGAAGTGGATGAAGGCCGTTTTATCAGCTTCAAATGAGGCACCGCTCTTCCGCGCCCATTGCTCTGCTTTTGCTACTACAGTTTCTTGTAGCAAAGAGGTGTTTTCCTCTGCTGACGCCCCAGTGACCCAAGCAGTGTAGTCGTCTACAAAAGCTATTGCCCCTTTATTGCGGTTTATCTTGGATGAGACCAAGCCCGCATTGAAGTAAAGGAACAAGATGGGAGATAGCGGGGATCCCTGAGTTGTTTCTGAACAGCACATGACGAGGTGGCGTATATGCCTATAGGCAAATACGCCACGATGGAGTCTGTGGCTTGTCTGCCTATGTAGACGGGGACAGTCTACATGTATATAAGTACACACAAGCCCATAGGTCAATCTATACACTTGAAGAATCACATTTTCAACTCCCTGGGGTAGCCCTGCCTGCGGTAGGTCCATTATCTCCGTAGTATCGCCATTCACTACCACTGACGCTTTTCGTTGGCTGCAGAAGTTGACGATCCAGTCCACTAATCAGCCAGGGATTCTCCTGTCCTGTAGTCTTCTAGCAAGCACAGTAACATCAACGCCATTGTAAGCGCCCTTTACATCGAAACTAACTAAGCTCAGAACTCTTCTGTCTCTCCAGGCTTGGAAGACGCTTTCTTGGAGAATAGTCAAGGCTTGAGCTGTCGATCTTCCTTTTCTTGCCCCAAAATGGCTCTTCGGAAGCAGACGATGCGTCTCCGCTAGGAACGACAATCTTTCTGCTACCACTGCTTCTAGGTTCTTCCCCAAGGTAGCGAGGAGGGAGATAGGTCGGTATGCCTTTGCTACCGTATAATCCGATTTGTTTGGCTTCCGCAGAGGCACAATCTTCGCAGTCTTCCATGTCCTAGGGAGTGTCGCGGTCTCGAGGGATACTCTGAACAACGCTACTATGTGGTGTTTGAGGACTGGCCACAGTTGTTGCCACACAATGGCTGGAAAGTCGTCAGGTCCTGGTGCCTTGTATGGACTGGACGCGAATATTGCCCTGTTGTCAGATGTAAAGCCCGATAGGGTGTTAGATGTCACGTGTCGATCTCCAAGCTGCGAGATCCTAGATGGTAGCACAAACTCTCGGGTGTAACCACTTGGCAGAGGGGCACACAAAAGCAGAAAACGGAGAGAACACAGGATGAATAAACCACGTTCATCATCAAAATTCATCAAAGATCAAGCCAAATAGTCCTTGAATCTGACACCTGTGCACTTCGGTTTCCGACAGTGGTTCCATTGGCAGGGTCTCGCCGGATCCCTCTTCCTCCTGGTCCTCCACGATATCCGCTGGAGGTTTGAAGAACTCTCCTAGTAAACATCTTGCGATGTCACTGTTAGATGTGCTGAGCCCAACGTCTGTCCTAAGAGATGGTATCCTTGCAAAGGCAGTGCTATGTGATGGATCCAAGTAACGGGCTATGTCCCAGATGTTCCGAGATTCAGCAACAAAGTCCTGCCAGTGAGTCTTCCTTTGATTTCTGATGGCGTCGTGGTATCTCTTCCGATAGGTTTCTGTCATGTGTTGGAGGTGTGGGTCAACCATGTTCGCTCTCCGTGCTGCTCTTGCCCTATTACGCCAGTAGGTGTAGCTTTTCCTAAGCTCCGTCAAGTCTTCCGTCCACCATCTCTTCGTATATTGTGATGGCCTGGCTACTGGGACGTGTTTCTCGATTGTTGGCCCCACGCATTCATTGATGAACTGGCAGTATTCGTCGACGTCACTGGGGTTTTGTGGCTGTGGGCGAAGCTTTAGCGCTTCAGTGACTCCTTTCCTTATTAAGTCCCATCGTGCTTTCTTCCAGAGCTTCCTTGGTGGTCCTCTCCTGTGTACAAGATCAATGGAGAATTCCGTGCCGATGGCCATGTGGTCAGAACCATGTGCCGTCATGTCCGTCGTGCACCCCTGTACTTCTGACGCGAGTTCCTGGGTCACGAGGATCAAGTCAATTGTTGAATTGTGCTCTCCACTGTAGGAGAGCCATGTTTCGGTTCCCCTAGGGAGTGGACATTGAAGATCAAATTCGGACATGAGTTGGATGATGGGTTCACCTTCTCCTTGACGGGGGGAAGTTGCCACCGCATCACCGCCCCAGAGCTGGTCGTGCCTGTTAAAGTCCCCAGCGATTAGCAGTTCGACCCGTCTACCATGATTGCGGCGGACAGTCTCGATCGTCGTCCGAATTATGTTGAGCCTGCTGTTTAGTTCGTCGTCCTCCGGGTCCGATTTAATCGGGACATAGACTGAAATAGCGAGTAGGGGTCCAGTCTCCAACTCGATTAGAAGTGCCGCTATATCGGTGGATCCGGTCGATACCGGTCGTGCAGTGATGTTTTTGTGTACCCAGAGCATGGCTCTAGGTCGTGGGTTCCCTTCAGAGTGCTCTGGAAGGAATGGTGTCCAGTATGGGTGGGATTGAGGGGCCGTCTTGTATTCTCCGTCTTGGTTATGGAACAAGTATGGTTCTGAAATGAGAAGTAGGCTGAAGCCTTCGAGGTCGTGATCGTTCATGATGCTGTGTTGCGCTTCGCTCATTTTCCTTACGTTTGCTTGAAGTACTTTGAACTTTCCAGACATGTCGGGGAGGGTTCGCTTCATCCAGCAGTCTCTTGTATTCAGGGCAGCCTCTATCACTGGCTTTGTGTGGGCCGGCGCAGTTGGCGCATTTTGGGGTTTCGGAGGCGCAGTCACTTTCCACATGGCCAGCTCTGGCACATAACCCGCATGTTGGCTCCCTGGCTGGGCACCTCCGCGCTTCATGGTTGCCAAATTTCTGGCATTTGAAACAGCGTCGGGGTTTGGCAACTTGTTCATACTTTTTGGTGTATGCTACTTCCCCATCGACCTCTAGATACTTGCGGTGTATGAGTTCGTCCGCTTCCTGCTTGCTGCTGAGGTAGAGGGCGATGGAGCAGTGGAGTTTGTCCGGGTTCGGACGGCCCACGAAGCGTATCTTCTTGATGGACACTCCGTTCTCGGCGCCTAATTTTGCACAGGCATCATCGCGGAAGTTTATCCGCGAGTCATCACAGATACTGTTCTTACTAACCCTATCTACTTTGACCGGGTACCATTGTTCACCCTGTATCCGGGCTCCGCGGAAGTGGGACTGGACCCATTCGTCATGCTTCTTAGCTTTGGCGGCTTCCTCGTGGGTTCTCAAACATATCCTGACTTTGTATGGGTCTGTTACCGTTTTCGCAATTCCGATCCAGTTAATGTCTTTAGTATTGGCGTGGCTGTTGAAGGCTTGCCTCATTCGGTCTCTGATTTCTTTAACGTTGGCAACATGAAGTTGCGTGTTGACTAGCCCGGAGAGGTCGAGGGTGATTCCCGGGAGCTTTTGCTGGTCTGATGGTTGGGTCGGACTAGGAGTCGCCGTTGGAGATCTGTTTGGTGTTATTCCACGAGCTGCTACTGCAGCCCATGATGAGCGATTTGCTCTAAGCATTTGCAACTCACTTCTAAGAGCGGTAATTTCTTCTCGCAATGTTGCATTCTGGTCATTCTGCACGTTGTTCTGGCTTATTAGCTCCTCGACCTTCGTACCCAGTATGGCATTCTGGACTCGCAGCGTTTCGTTCTGCTTTTCTAGCGCGACCTGATTGGTTCTATCTCCTCCATCTTCACTTCTTGCCTCATGATGGTGTCCCGGAGGCTCGCGATAAGCCAAGTCACCTCTTCCCATCTAGTGTGTGACGGCTCGGGTGACCTTCTCTGCCTCGCTCGCAGTCTGGTTACACGGTTTGTATTGCTCGGGGTCGCGTTCGTCGGTCGATCGGACTGGATTGGGCATGTGCTTGCGTTTGAGCTGGGAACGACGGGGTCGGCTGTCGCTCCTCCCCATGTTGTTCCATCAAAGAAGGTGACGGGTTGAGATCTGCGTTGTGGACGAGCTGTTTGGCTATTGTCGGTGGTGTTGGTTCGGGGTTCATCGGTCGACGCGTCTCGACGCGTCGGCGTCTGATCTGGCGGGTCAGGTGGATGCTCTTGCAGGAAGACGTTGTATTCTGGCGGAGATGTCTGTCTTTCCATCCGGGTTTTGAAACTCGTTCTTATTAACGTAGTAGACGCCCTCAGGTTGAATCAGTAGTGCGATTTTTTTGACATATGTCTACATTGATTGATCCAAGAGTTATCTCATTAATCAAGCTGAGCCTGAGACTAAGTAATGACGCTAATTAGTCATGTAGACAAGGTCACATGACCACTGCCTTTATCGCCCATCTTGACAAATTCGGTCTGTATCATGAGCGCCGTTAACGTTTGGAAGCGATAAGACGACCAATTTTGCCCATGAATCTACGACGCCATTACTTCTAGCTGATGTTCCACGACCGTTTGCTGTGATCTGTGAGTTTTGTTGGGTTCGTCCATGGGTTTATTTGTATACAATTACGCAAACAAGCCTGAACGATAACAAGTCGTAAAACATTGTCGATAGAGGTAACGTTAGGAAACTAACGATGTCCACTACAACCTCCAAACAGATATTGGCTACCGCCGATGTATGCCCTTGATTACTTGTCACATGGCCTGATGCTGCGAGATACTACCTTAGTGATGAAGGACATGGTTACTGAGAATTAGACCGCTGGGAGACGAGACGACCTTTGATGACGTTGGTATGATGAATATGACGCTGAGTGGTGGTGAGTGGTGGTGAGTGGTGGTGAGTAGTGGTGAGTAGTGGTGAGTGGTGGTGAGTGGTGCGAAGTGGTGCCGATGCCGATGCTGAGTGGAGACGAGCGAACAAGACTTTGTCGTCAGCACCACTTGATTGAGGAATAGCTCGAAGCGTGGCTATCTCATGTGACTATCTCATACAGTGAAAGAATAAAAAGAACGTCGAGTCCGCATGCGAATCACGTTCTGCGAGCAGTGCAGCCTCCCCACCAATACACTCCTCACCTAATATCTTGACGTCTGGAAACTCTCGCTTCAATGGGCTCGTGTCTAGAGATGCGTAGTTGCTGGCAGATCTGAATGCTCTAGTAAGACTCATTCACTGCCCGTTGCAAGCCGGCTCATGCGGATATCAAACAATCTTCTCACTGGCGATGAAGTTGAGCTACTAACGTATCAGAGAGAAGCGCGGAAGATCCTCTGGAAATCGTTCAGCGGAGCACGTTCGGTCCAGCCTCCTAACATTACAGAATGGCTTTTGATGTTGTGAGGACCTCTTTCGGGCCCTGAGACGGCGCTATATATAGCTAACGTTACTGATAATAGAACAGCCCGAAAAGCAAAGGGGCCCGAATGGAAAACAGCACAAATCAAGTTCAGTCTATTTTTAGGGACTCACAGGATGGTGACTGCCATACAACATCAACCCGCCGCCCATGAAGATATTGCCCTCTCAGCTAAGTACCACATCTCACCCTTGAGACCCAGCTGACAAGTCAAGCATGCTTGCAGAACTCGATGGCTTCCTCCTTCCCGTTCCCCTGCCTACCCTACTATCTCAACGCTCGATTATGACAAGCATAGTACTCCGAAATTAGCCCTAAGTGGCCTGCATACTCTTAAAGCGTGCATGAGAGTGCGTATCGACTCTTCATTAGGTGTATCTCTTCACAGAGTCGGAATCATAGAAAACTTGATTCTTTCTGAACGGACGTGCCCAATCCCAGGACGCGATCACAGACTGCTCGGTGAGTACATCTCCTAGGGACAGCCGGCGGATTCGACCCAGAACACATTCGCACTTGCCTTCAAAGAATATCGACATATGCACGGTATTCCAACAGTCCGCGCCACTAAGTTCAAGAGCGGATTGTTACAACTGAACATCTGTAGTCGGCGAGAAGAACCGTGGTTCAAACTCGCTTCAACGATGGCCAATTGCCTGATTTAGTTTTCAATTGGCCTGCAAGTCTACAGTAATGCCCGGGATTTCCTCGGATTCAACCGTTCCAGATGATTGTTATCTTGGAAAGCTTTATACGAGTGAAGTTGTCGTCGGTCCTAAAATTTACTTAAGGTTGGGTGGCATCTACCTACAATCCGAAAAGCTCTGTGCCCACACATTTGTAAGGCCTGTAAAGTGCTGTAGGTCAAGTTTTTCATGTTACTCATAGCTAACCATTTTCGCAGTTCGGCGACTGAAATGGCCGTAAATTAGTCCTTGCTCAAGACCCAATGCGAAGCTCCCTTGCGCCCCCACAGAGTCGCCAGCTTGCTATCCAGGCCACAGTTATCCGGTCGTCGCCGCTCACTACACTGCTTGCCTCTTCGGTGGTCTTTGATGGCACTCCCATTACGACCAGGCCCTGTTTGTCCCAATGAGCAAGCAGCTCGCTCGGCTCGTTCACCTCCACAATCATGCGAAGTCTTCGGTCGTCAAAAGCAAGCCATCAATGCGGAAATTCTTTGGCATTCAAGATGATGTGTGGACGACTTCCGCGAACCTCCGCCGTCCATCGCCTGCCGAACGTCGACTACCAGTACCTGGGAAGTTCAACGCCATGTGCTGGTGCTGGTGGCCTGCCCAGCATCTGCTCACAATTATGTACAATCCCTGCGATAGTAGGGTCCTTTCCATAGATTGAAACGGTGATATGAATCCGTTTCCCGTCCAGCCACGGGGGTTGTTCCTGCTTCAAGATCATCTATTGATCGCGCCACGTACTGTGTATGTTTGTGCTGTGAACGGTCTCACTGAGAACCTTGCGATCCTCAGTCCAGCTTATCCGGTGCAGTTTTATTACCGCGACTTATGGATGTCAAGCAATGTAGTACACATCTGTGTTCACTTAGCGTGTTGTACATTTCACCTTTACCATTCAAGGGTTTCACTAGCCTTCTGCAACAGATCCCTGACGCTGATCTCCACAGCAGCCCAAACCGCCTAAACAAAACTCCCCACTTAAACCTGGAAGTTAAGGCGGTTTATTCAATAGCTATAGCAACTGTGAGTCTTCGCCCTTGCACTCGTGCTTGCTAATACTGAGAAAGAACGGTATTGGTTGGCCTTATTTTCGGTCAGCGAACCTAGGAACCGTACGATGATAAGGTAGGTGCATACCAAATTGCTTATCCTACGAGAGTACTGCAGACAGGATCACAAATTGGCCTCGAACTGCTCACCCTCAAAGTTCGCAAGAATATCGTCTCCCTCTGAGGTGACTCTTTTTCAATCCAACGCAGGTGGCTTCGTCATCGATCGAGCGCAGAGGAATTCGAAAGGCCCCAACATTCGCCGGGGCGGATACATCAGATGCATCGTCACTAAAGGTTCGTGGTCTTTGAGATGAGCGCGCTCAGTTGCGTTGCCTGTCAATTGTGGACAGAAACATGCGCTATTCAAGCAACTCTGACCTATGGCCAGAGCCTCGAACAAGTGTGATTTTGCGGGCGGAATCTAGAACGTGCAATAGAGCGCTAGCCGTCGTATTCCGCGATCGGACCAATCGCAATGCGATATACGAACATTTATTATGACACGGTTGCAAAATCTTGCATGGGGTCAACAAGGATCAGCGTTAGGTCATGCAAGGATATTGCACCTCAGGGACTAGCAGAGATCAGTGACTGCTGAGATATCATCAACTGATTCCACTCGTATTGTGTACTAAACCGTTTATGGACTAACCTCAACTGGCCATGAGTTGCTTTGTCTCCGGTAGTACTTCTTACGCGTTTGCGACCAGAAACAACACTTCGGAGACCACATTATCATCTTTACCATCTGGACTAGCAACTCGTTCGGCATGTCTGCTGACGAAGAAAATATCAACTAAGAATACATACCTGAGGCTGCTCTTGCGGTATGTATTGAACCGAGGTCGAATCTGGCACTTTTCACTTCAATCGAATGGCCTAACCCGCAAGATCAGATCCATAGATGGGTGATTTGACAGAGCGATTCAAGCGGTTAGGATTATCTCAATACCTTCAAAGACTTTTGCTGGAAGGTTTTGACACATGGGGAACTGTACTCGATATTACGGAATCAGACTTGTGAGTTCACTAACATCCTGGTTAGCGGAGCCAAGCTTACAGCATATATACGATTTCTCAAAGTAAATCAGGCACATAGAAGGGTAAGCCAGTTATGTTTCGATTTATTAAATTGGAATCATTTATCCTATGTCTTGTCCAAAACTTCTAAACGCTTGCGCAGAAACTTCGTCAGGCAATTATCGAATCACGAAGTCAAGTGGCTGCTCGTCCCCTGCCAATAGTATTGGTGAAGTTGTTTGCCACTGGTATCGGCATCGCCGCCCAGCTTCCTTACATTCGACTGTTACTTGAAGGTCACCAAAATCGCGAAGTCACCGCTCAAAGGATAGTTCTACTCTGGGAAGTTGAGTCTGAAGGTGAGTCGTTCTGCAGCGCGCAAGAATTATGGATGACGTTTGGTAGGGCATAAGCACTAGGTGACGGACGTCATGCACGATCTTCTATCTATGGACGTACAGTTTGTAAGTTCGGGCCTGCGGAGAGCGAAGCAAGAACAATAAATTAATGAGGCATGTTAAATTGAAAGCTATTTTTTTTTTGAAAAGATGCGACACCTTTAACGACTTGCAACCCAGACTTTGTCACCTTCGGCTCGTTTGATAAGGAAGCAAATGACTATGATTCCTGTGGCTTATGCACGAGGTATCTGTCGCCCCGTACTCCGAATTATCATCACGATAATGCGAAGAAATTCGCTTAGAATCAGCCATTCCGCTTAGCTAGCGAATATGGCTTACGCATTGGCACTATAATGCCTCGTTCTCTAATCTCCACCGCAATGTGGCGGCAGCAATTTGGATTTGGATTCATGGGATTCCTCCATCCAATCCAATCCAAATAGCTTCCATCCATTGGCCACACTGGTCGCGAAGGGTCGTAGGGGTGCAGTTGGACGAGGATGGGGGAGGGGTCGGAATCCGCCGGAAGCTTTAACACGGGGGTCCTGGGAGTGGTGGAGGAGAGCTGAGGTAGCAAGTGTATTGGGGACCTGTCTGGAGGAGTCTGGCTGGGCCTGGTTTCCATTTGTATATAGTGCAACCCGGACAGAGGAGAGACATGAAAACCTACGATGTAACTTCTCTGCCGGACTGTGATTCTCGAGCGTCCACCTGGCGGCGAATCTCCCACCAGTTCTTAACCATCTCGCAATAGAACTGGAAGTATGCGGGGGCATCCTCAAGGCATTCCACTTCGCCGTTGGGAAAGTGCCAAGGCTTGTCCTTTCCAATGAAGTGAAGCACCTTGTGCTCAGGTCGATATCTGAGAACCGCAGAGATGTAGAGGCGGTAGACCTTGTGCATCTCCATGTTGTAGGTAAAGCTGAGCCTGTACCAAGTGCGCATTGTATGGCCGGCGTCTTTCTCATTGTTGAGGAGATGTCTCAGCGGATGACCTTGGGTACCATCACCGAAATAGACATTCAGTAGACCTTGGTCTCCACCATCGAATGACTCCATTTCCTCGGCGAGTTTGCTCAAGTCTGCAAAGGTGACTGGGCTTGGTTTCAGCAGCATTACGCCGCTGTTAAAGCAATCGGGAAAGCCTAGCTCCGGCGACGCAGCGAAATCAATATGACTTGGCAGCGAGAAGAGGTGGTCGAGATTGGATAGTACAAGCGTGTCAGCGTCCAGGTAAAGGACACGGTCGTACTGGCTAAGGGACCAAAGGTTGAGCTTTGTAAGGGTCGTATGGAGATCAGGTCGACCGATGATTTCAAGATTTGCCGTTGATATGCCTGAGATGGCGGGCATCACGATGACTTGGTCGTAGAAGTATTCGAGCCTTTGCTTGGATTCCTCTGAACCAACGGCAGGAATGATTAGGACGCATAGAGGAATGGCAGTTCCTGAGTTCCGCAGAGACTGGGCGAGAACAAGCGCAGCTACTTTGACGTTAGCACCACTACGATCATCGGAGGGTATCATTTACCAGTGAGATAGGCATTGTTTGTCAGAAGCTGGAGGAGATTGTTAGCGAAACTCGGTAGGCTCTCGAGCGTTTCTACCCACAGTGCAATACACAGCCCTATCGTCCGTCATCGTGACTTTGGACCGAGATGTTCTAGTTGAAGTGGAGGAGCGAGGGGAGGATTAAAGGTACGGAGGGAAGGAGGAGGGGAGAAAGGTGAGGGAGAGACATCAGTAAAGGAGAGACACCAGTAAAGGAGAGACATCAGTACAGGAGAGACATCAGTACAGGAGAGACATCAGTACAGGAGACACCAGTAAAGGAGGGGAGGAAGTAAATGAGGGATGAGCCACCGAATCTGGCGGAAGAGCCGGCTGATTCCGGCCGTACCACCACACCTTGCCATACGCAATGATTGGCCGGCGCCGGGGCTGGCTTGCAACGCAAGCGACCAGCTGATGCATCCCTGGAGCAACAGCGCATCGGGTGAAAGTGCTTCCTGTCAGCATCATGATGCTTGCAAGTTCTATGGCAGATGGATGGTCGATGCAATCCCTATCCAGATATCACTGTACTTCCTAGACCTGCCAATAACAACCTCACCGGAAACCTCGCCAGAATCAGCCTCTAGATGGCCCTCATACAAGCTCAAATCGACAGATACAATTAGGTCAATCAAGCCTTCCTTTGTAATTGTTCTTGACTAACTAATTATACAGGAACAATTGATCTTGAATCAAGATCAATCAATCAATCAATTCTTGCAAGCGTACTATGGTAGTCATAAGATTTTGACTCACAATCCTACATCCAATACCAACACTGCATACTCCTTTTACTCCGTTTTGATCGTTAGCTTCAAGCATTGGTCAACCAATCCTGACCCTCGGAAGTCGGCCGATGTTCGAGACATACGAAGCTCACATGATCGACAATCAGCAAAAAGGCCCTTTTTCATCCTTATCTCGCGAACAGCTGAGCTCAGCCTCTTCTACTCAGCAACCCACGACCGTTCGTAGCAAACTGACGAAACTGACAGTGCCTGTTGAAACCCCCAAAATCAAGCCTCCACCTCGCCAAAAACCCCAAATCGCCGATAGGTCAGGTCATATGAACGCATTGTGACGAAGGTTTGAGCGAGCAACCGCGGTGGAGAAAAGCTTGGAGACACTGCTGCGTCACAGGCACCATATGGACGAATCAGAATGTGGTGTGAACGGGCGTTAGCCTTTCACGGTGGGGACTAACGCGAAGGAGAGATAGCACGTGGTGTAAGAAAGCCTATGCGCTCCACCGGTACGACCCTTGACGTTGCGAGGGGGTGATCTATGAATGGAGCTGAGAAACTTAGACGAAGGTATATAAGGTTTGCATGTATGCGATGGTCGGTCCGAAGGTAGGACCCTGAGGCTTTTAGGCCTAGTAGTGCGAAGTGTTCGAAACGTTTTTGTGTTTGCGATTTTGTGTAAATTGAGTGTCATTATCCGCGGACCATACTGACTTCACTTCTGTGGAGCTTGAACGATAATATCCTGGGGTATACAAGAGTTTTCGGAGCCCTATATCAGGCATTGGTCCACCTAGAGCCGAACCCCAGATCAAAAATGGCCGACATTCACAATCTACCGTCAGCCCTCGACACGCCTTCCCAAGCCTTCCACTCAACGTCTAGCACCATGTTGCCCCATTCCAACATCCACGTCCTTACCACCCTCCTCAAACTCTTCCTACCGGTCGTAACAGCTTTCTACATTCATCAAGACTACCGTGCCTTCCTCAGCCTCGGGCCCGGCGGCACGCCCTCCACACCACTTGGCTACCTCAAAATCAAACTCCTCTCCTTAATCTGCTTGCGAGATCCACTTCGACCCTTGCTAATCCCACCGCACTTCCGGCCGCAGAAAGGCTATCTCAACGACGACACTCTACCAAGGAGAATAGGTGCAAGGCCAGTAGTACAAGGTGTCGCGCCGCAAAGGCAACAGACGCAAAGGAGTGACGGGAAGGTGTATGCACTATTGGTCGAAAGGATCAAGGAGACGGCTGGCGACCCGAGGAATCGACTGATGGAGCGAACGTCTTGTTTCGAAAAGCACAGTTCCGGTCTCTTCACGTCTATACCTATCACACAAACGTGTAAAGGAGAAATATGCCATGCTCACCCCTCAGACGGCTCCATGCACATGACACTGCACCCCGCGGATGCTAAACTCATGCTAGAGAACGGCTGGGGTGAGCGGCATCCGTTGGCGAGGGGAGGCTGGTGCAGAAGATTCGTTCCGAGAGAGTTCGTCCTTCTTTACGCACCGAGGGACGAAAGTGAGGTGGATATCGTGATGCGGATTGTGGCTGCGAGCATATGGTGGGTTAGTGGGATTGATGTCAATGGGGATGAGGAAGGCCCTAGTAAGAGAAGCGCAGATGTAGCGGCTATTGGGAAGGCGATGGAGGGCAAGGAGTGTTCTGCGTGTAAGGTGCATGAGTGGGGCGGGAGTAAGGGTGGGAAGATGACCGGTATGCTTGAAAATCAAACTGAGGCTGGTAGATTGGGAGAAAGATGGAACCCATAGAATTATCAGCCTCTCATCCCTTCTTCTCCACCTCTTTAGAGTATTCTTAGTTGCAACGGTTTGTTATGTGTCGAAACCGGCGCTAAGGCCTCGAAACTGGAGCTAATGCGGTCTTGGTGGGTGAGATGACCGGGGCGTGTTTAGTATTCCCAGTTAGTTAGGGCAGTCAGGGTGCTAAAGGTCGCGAGCCTAAAACTTAACTTTTTTATAGCGGCCCGCCTGCTTCAAGGGGTAAGTCTCCGGTCAATATGCCATCAAATCGTAAAGAAATTGGCGGAAGACTTGACATTCTAATTGCGAAAACTAGCTCTGGTTGAGAGAGAGCCAATGAGCTGTCAGAGGCTAAGCTTTCATGATTTTAATCGGAGAGCTCGAGATCGAACTAAAATTACCAAATAAGCCCTAGGTCCGACGTGTCATTGAAAGACGGCAGAGCCATGCCTTCACAGCCGATCGATGAAGCTCAGCCATAAGCTCTGGAAAAGGATTAATGTTCCTGCCTTGCCCCTCTGTAGCCTTAGCTTGTTGACGTTTCGCTTCTGTTGTCGTTTACCAATATCGGCTGGCAAGTCTTAATACACTTGTATTTGAATTTATTCGCCTTTCATCTCAACCCTACCTATAATCGCTGGGAGCTCGCCAAGCTATGGAATATTGCCCCATCAACAAATCTCCAGCAATCCTCCAAAACGAAACCGGGTATACCCCTCAAGCCTCACACCCCAATCGATCGCGCTCCCGATCCCTATGGATTCTCTTGCGGGAATGGAAATGGGAGTTTGCTACATGGCTGCTTGGCTCAGGTGCTCTTGCTGCGATCATCGTCCTCCTCATCTGGTTCAAAGATCGATCGCTTAAGGAGTGGACAGCAGATATCCGACTCGCATCCGTTATAGCAGCTCTCTCGCAACTTGCACAGTCGGCTCTTCTGTTTTCAGTCTCGTCTTGTATTGGACAGTTAAAATGGGGCTGGCTGCGAAAGGAGCGTTCAGCCTTGGACATCGATAGGTTCGAAGGGGCATCTCGTGGACCCCAAGGCAGCTTGATGCTGCTTCTCAGCACCCGGCCGTGAGCGAATAATCTCATCGAATCCACTATATATTGACGAATATAGGCATTTTGTTTCTATCGGAGCTCTTGCAACGATATTGCTGCTGGGCTTCGCGCCGTTCGCACAACAATCTACCACGATTGTTGTAAGGAAGGTAATTGACACCGACTCTCCAAGCAACGCCACGATCGGTCGATCGGTCCAATATACGAACAGCGCCTCGAATACGAGTTTTGCAGATAGAGCACGAACTTTAGACACTTCCAACACTATAATAGGTTCAACCGTATGTAAGTATGCCAGTGGAAGGCTGAATTACAAGAGCTTGACCAACTTTACGATATTGATATTGACCGCTTCTAGTTCATCCACTGATGGTGAGGGGAATACTATCAGGCATACTTGATGACATTGTGAGTCTCTCAGATGTAACAGGGTCTTGTCAAGCCGAGGCATGTACAATGGCTCCCTACACCACGCTTGCCGTGTGTGCTTCCATTGAAGATGTTTCCTCCACAGGAACCATTTCCAACCAAATGGTGAACAAATCCACGGTTCCCGTCTTCTCCTTGTCCGAGACAAAGTGGCAGCCGCTTTCACAACGCTTGACCGTGTCGGACACGTTTTGGATTACCAGCCCTTTCACTCATTCAAGTTGTCAGATGTAAGGCCCGATAGGGTGTTAGATGTCACGTGTGGATCTCCAAGTTGCGAGATCCTAGATGGTAGCACAAACTCTCGGGTGTAACCACTTGGCAGAGGGACACACAAAAAGGCAGAAAATAGAGAACACACAATCAATCACTTTCATCATCAAAAATTCATCAAAGATCAAGCCAAATAGTCCTTGAATCTGACACAAGTATACTGGGAGGCAACTCGAAATTAAGAAACATGGCAGAAGTATTTGTTGCCTACTATCCGCCCTGCAATGAGCAGTCCCAGCCACGATCGAACTGGCGTAAAGAACTTGAAGAGGCTGGAAATTGGAAGGCATTCAAAGGCACACTAAATCTGTGTCTCCAGACGCTCAATTCAACTTTCAACTCCACCATGGACACGACTGTCATCGAAACAAAGACGAACCTGAGCTGGAAAAAAATGCCAGGGTCGAGTTTGGACGAAATATCTTGTCTCACGGAGCCACACGATGGTAACGAGTTCTGCGTCGGAGGTATCGATATGGTGCAATGGTCTACACAAATCTCAAACTCACTTTGGGGCGCCGTCTCCATCTACGAAGATTACGATAATTACTACACTGGCCAATGGGTGCCCAACATCGTCAACGATGTGATCGGTCCGACACCCGCATATTGCAGTCCTGACTTAGGGCAAGGCCTGGGGCTGGAAGGCTTCACAACAGGCATGTAGGTAATAATTATGTTATATTATATAGTTATATTGTTAGATAACTACATAATACATAACTGTAACTGCCTCAGGCAGTTATGTTGCCTAAGTTATATAGTTATATAACTCTACAGTATCTTTTGGTGTTGCTGGCCGCTGCATGGAGATGTGAGGTGTCAAAGTTGCCAGGTAAATCAAGGACGCTCGAGCCCATTTTACCTACAAAAGGGGCTAGTTTTAAACATATTCCGCCTGTGCGCGCGTCGCTTGGGGGCTCTATGTCCCGTACCGACCCCTGAGCCCTGCCAAAAAGGTAACATCTGCACTCTGCCATCCACATCTTTTTGGTCCCTCCCTGCATTTTCAAATACACTATGGATAGGACCCAAAGAACAACTAGGGCTTCTCGACGAGCCCAAGAAGAAGCCAGCGAAGAACTCTCAACGATCTCCGAGCTTGATTCGCGCGACTTTGACGACTTAACGCTTGCCCGCAAGGACACGCACCACCAAGCCGGTATACCACAAAAAAGGCGCCGGAGAGCACGGGAGGCAGATGAACTTTGGAGCTTTGCATTAGATGAGCCTCCTGAAGGCAAACCACAGCGTGGCAACTCGAATCAAGAGATCTTTTACTGCAGGCGGTGTAGAAAGGGACTTACTAGTGCAACTGCCTTCCGCCTGCATCTCCGGACAACTCACGGCCTGCATATTTTATCGAATAAGAAACCAAAGGTGGAAGAGGAGTCGAATCGCCTCGCTGCTAGCTTTAACATCCAGCAACAGCGTGCAGAGAGTACAGCGGAGGCCCTAAAGGCTCGAGTTCTTCGCGATTCGGTGAACCAAGCTGACTGGCTAAACGTACTGGTTATGATGATAGTCAACCACAACCTCCCTCACACGATAGTCGAGTGGCCTGAGTTCCACCTCCTCATGAAGATATCAAATTACACACTGGTTGAGCGCGACGGTCCGGTTAAAAAGTCTCGCTGGTCTGTTAGAAAGCTGCTAGGAAAGACATATAAAGTTCAAAAGGAAGTTATTAAGCAAAAGCTTGCTGAATCGCTCTCTAAAATACACTTTACTACGGATATTTGGACCTCACCAAACAAGAGCCACTACCAGGCGATTACGGCTCACTTTGTGGACAAGCTAGGGAGGTTGCAGAAGGCTACATTAGCTCTTCGTGAGCACAAGGATGGTCATGGTGCTGATGAACAGGAGCAAATATTCTTTAAAGTCCTGCAGGAGTACGAGATTAACGAAGAACGGTTAGGTTATATTACTGGTAGGCATTAAATCTAATAATAAAACCCTTCGAAGTCTATTTAATGGCTAATTGCCTATATACAGGAGACAACCACGGTTCAAATGATAAGATTTGCCGCCTTCTCGCTCGTCGCTTCCAACACTGGGGCGCTCAGCAACACCGAATTCGATGTATGGGTCATATTCTTAACTTGGCTTGCCAAGCCTTCCTCTTTACAAGGAATAAAGATGCGGTAGAGCTAGCTATTAAGGCAGCAGAGGAGCTTCGGCAAGAGGAAGAGAGGCTTGGACTTCACTCAGAGGACGAGTATGATCAGAATGAGACTACTCAGGAAGAGTGGAGAAAGTTTGGTCCACTAGGAAAGATCCACAACGTCGCTGTATGGCTCCGTCGCTCACCATGTCGGTATCAAAGATTTGTTGAACTAGCTGGAAGAATCCTCCCCCGGGACAATGATACGCGCTGGAATTCATGGCTAACAATGTTGGAGGCGGCAATTCAACTAGAGAACTACGTAAGAGTCTTTATTGATAAGAACTGGGATGATATGCAGAAGAACTTTATCGATCGCGATGAGTGGGAGAGCTTGAAGGAGACGAGGGATATTTTAAAGCCCTTTCGCGACACTACCGCCATTCTCGAACGGGATAATGCGACGCTCGATCAGGTGCTAGAGTCAATGGATTACCTTATCAGCCATATTAAAACGAAGCAGAGCGAGCATACGGCCGACACCAACCTCTCTGCATCGCTTTTGTCCATGTGGTTCGCATTTGACAAGTATTACAAACTTACCGATCGAACACCTGCATACGCTGGCGCACTGCTTCTTAATCCTACCTTCCGGAGACGATATCTTGAGGATGAGTGGAAAGCTGTTGAAGAAGTTTACCCAGGTACGATGGATCGGGCAATTGACGCCGTACGGAGATTGTGGATGAAGGAATATAAGTTTGTGGCTATTCCATGTGAAGCTTCAACGCCAATTGACCCAGAGTCCATTACCAATGCCCTTGAACGACACCGATTTGAAAGGGAGATGGCTAGGTCTACATCATCAGATGAGTTTAAGCAGTTTATTGAGGTGATTCTTATAGGATCTTGCTGCCTACAACTTTTACTAACATCTTTCTCTTATAGGGCAACCCCATACCGAGTATTGCTGGCTCTGCCCTTGATTGGTGGCTCGAACCTACCCAGCGTAACAACTTCCCACGCCTCTCACGCATGGCGATCGATCTCCTCTCTATCCCAGCGATGTCGGCCGAAAGCGAACGCGTATTCTCCGGAGCCAGGCGTACAATAACATGGGAGCGACACCAACTTGGCGCTGAGGTTGTTGAGCAGAGTGAGTGTTTGAAGAGCTGGATTAGATTAACAGCTAGGGACGGAAGGACAATGGCAGGTGATTTGGCTAGGGAGGTGCTGGAGGAGAGTAATGCAATGAGAGATGAAGCTACGGCGGCCGTGCCGGTGCTAGAAGGCCTCCTAAGTCTCTCTACATCGGCGGAGACTTCCTAATAAAGAAGTTTATATAAATATTGGCACCTATTTTGAGCTTCATGCATTCATCTCACTTTTTCGAAGGGCTTACTAACCCAGTCTTGGCATTTTAGGTAACTATATAACATAATATAACTGCCCTCAAGCGGTTATTATATAACTGGAACTGCCCTTCCAATTATGTTATATAAGTTACCTACTACCCTGCTTCACAAGAAGGATTGAGAACATCGCCGTCTCCATGACTAAGGCGTAATGGTTACTGGCGACAACATGCAAACTGCGCGAGCTGTCGCGACCGAGTGCCTCATCTACACTGAGGGCGGCGTTGTCATGGAGGGCCCGGAATTCCGCCGACTATCCGAGGATGAAATGGACCAGGTTCTACCACGACTTCAAGTCCTGGCACGTTCTTCCCCAGAGGATAAGAGGATTCTCGTCACACGTCTTAAGGCCCTAGGCGAGATTGTCGCCGTGACGGGAGACGGCACCAATGATGCGCCAGCTCTCAAGGCTGCGAACATCGGATTTTCTATGGGCATTTCCGGTACCGAAGTCGCAAAGGAGGCCTCTGCCATCATTCTCATGGACGACAACTTCACGTCTATCATCACCGCTCTCATGTGGGGACGAGCCGTCAATGACGCCGTGCAGAAATTCTTACAAGTAAGTCTAATGCGCCTGAATACATTTCAATATACTGACCAAACTAGTTCCAAATTACTGTCAACATCACCGCTGTCTTGTTGGCTTTCGTCACAGCTGTATACGATGACGAAATGAAGCCTGCCCTCAAGGCTGTGCAACTACTCTGGGTCAACTTGATCATGGATACATTTGCCGCTCTTGCGCTTGCTACCGATCCACCAACAGAGAAGATCTTGGACCGCCCTCCACAGGGCAAAGATAAACCTCTGATTACGACGACTATGTGGAAGCAGATTACTGGCCAAAATATCTACAAACTCACGGTCATCTTCGTCCTCTATTTCGCTGGCGGAGATATCCTCGGGTATGATCTCTCAATTCCCGAAAAGAAGCTCGAGCTCGACACAGTCATCTTCAACAGCTTCGTTTGGATGCAGATCTTCAACATCTTTAACAACCGACGTCTCGATAACAAGCTCAACGTGCTCGAGGGAATTCTTAGCAATTTCTTCTTCATCGGTATTGTTATGCTGATCATTGGCCTACAGGTCATGATCATCTTCGTCGGCGGCCGAGCGTTCCAGATCACGCCTGGCGGCATTGACGGCACGCTGTGGGCCATCTCCATTGTTACTGGCTTCATATGTATTCCATGGGCAGTAGCCATTCGGTACTTCCCTGATGAGTGGTTTGCGGTCATAGCGGCGTTCGTTGGCAAGCCTGTTGTCATCGTTTACAAGTGGTGTTGCCAGGGTGCATCAAAGGTTAAGGGGTTATTTAAGAAGAGCAAGAACAATAAGGAAAGTGATGCGGAGGCGGGAATTGCCCCACCCATCGTTGTGGTCGACAATGATGCTCCTACGACAGAGAAGGATAAGTCATGAGCATTACGAGGCTTTGCAATTGTCCTTAGAATGCATATTGTATCATAGTTTCTTTGACGTTATACGCGTAGATTACAATATCCAATTACATGAAATAATGACGCAATGATATGTTATAATCCTTCCGTGTCTTCGCTATGTTTCTATAGAATTCCTAAGCATGTGAGAGTGCGATCTGCAGAAGTGGGCGAACAAGTGGGCATAATGTATATGCGGAAGGCAACGGAATGAATAAGAGACGAGGCTCCGATTTCATCTCTCACAAGTCATCATCCAACGAATGCGTCGCACATCCGATAACGAAACTCCCTTTCTGTTCCTTCACAATTCACTGCCCATCCACTCTCAAGACACAGTTAAGCCGGAGACACAACGGTACATTCTACCAATCACATACAGTACTCTACTGTACAGTCCCTAGCGAATGCGGTTTCACCCTTGTGGGCAGCAACACGATTTAAGGCCAATCCGCCAGCATGGTTTCGGCTTGTATAGTTATTGATGATGATGATGGATTGGATTGGATTGGATTGGATTTGTCCTACTCGGTTTTCAGCCGCGCTTTCTCCGCAGCTATGCCCGGTGGAGCTGGCGTGGCAGACAGCCGACGCGGTGCGGAAGTTGATCCGCGCCGCCTCACGTCACTCAAGAAGAGCCATCTGTCCTCAGAGGCCTGCCGATTTCCATCAACCGCTATCTACATATGCTTCTCAGGGCCATTTAGATACTGGTTCTACTGACTGAATACTGTGTTTCTAGGCTCGTAGAGGCGTTTTGCCTCGTCCGTCGCGTCCGCTTTACCTACAGTCTCCCCCCAGCGCTCGGCGTCGTCTGCGCGTCTCTGATCCCTACTTGCCCAAGGATCTGCGTTTGTTCCATATACTCGATGGCTTTGATGGCTAGCTGTGGCTTGCTCAGGATGGCCCGGAGGTTGTGTCGTCCGGATAGGTTGCCAAAGATGTGGTGCCGGAGGTCCTTGTACTTGCTGCAGCGGAGGAGGATGTGGGCGACAGTCTTCCGCCTCTCCCCACACTGACAGCGGGCGTTGGTAATGCCTGACACTCTTCGGCTGAAGAGAAAGTCGTTCAGGCCGACTTTCTCGGTGCGCAGCTGCACCAGCAGCGCACTTTCCCGCTTGCTCAGTTCCCTGTGGAGCTGGAGCACCTTCTTGGTTGGCCGTGGTGTGTGTCTATATCAGGAAGCGAGCGCACAACATAGTCGATAATATTGTAGGAAAGGGAAGGATAGACCTGAAGAAGGAATTTGCTTTGCCACTTCCACTGCAAACCATAAGCCTAGTCGCCGGCCTCGATCCTGAGCGATGGGAGTGGATTGGGCGATCCCTCGAACTTTTTGGATCGCCTTTGACTTCTGAAAGTGGGTCCATTGAGGAGAAGATACAGGGAATCCTCGATATCCATGAGTACGTGAGGGGTTTAATTCAACAAAGGAAGCATGACCGTCGAGACGATTTGATTAGCCATATCCGGAACCAGCGAGATGCTGGCGTAGTAGAGATGGCAGACATGGAGCGTTTAGCCATGATACCGGAGCTGCTTCTAGCAGGACATGAAACGACTACCAATGTACTCTCCATGGGCACGGCGCGTCTCTTGCATCTCCAATTGTGGGATGAAGCGTGCAAGACTGGAGACAGCAGGAAGAAGGCGATTGAAGAGCTGTTGAGATACGAGTCAGCAATCACCGGTATTCGGCGAGAATGCACTCAAGACTACGAGATAGATGGCGTGCAGTTTCGAAAAGGAGAGAAAGTGTTTGCAGCGTACAACTCAGGCGGCAGGGATGCGTCCCGCTTCCAGGATCCCGATGTCTTTGACATGAACCGTCGATCTAAAACACAACATCTTGGTTTCGGAAGAGGCATTCATGCTTGCTTAGGCGCGCCATTGGCCAGGTTACTACTTCGCATCGAGCTCGACGTGTTGCATGAGCGTTTACCAGATCTGCGACTTGTCACTCCCTATGATGAGATTGAGTCTCATGCTGTAAAGGAAGGTCGGGGCGTAAGAGGCGTAGAAGTCGCCTGGAACACGACGAAAGCATTGAACCAAATCGGGGAAAAAATCAAAAGTGCGTGAGAAGGACACATCAGGCGTAGAGTTACGACTCCGGATTGAGGACGTAAGCGAAATCGCGCACAACGTCCTTCAATTCACCCTTCGAGCTGCAGGAACTGAGACTGAACTCCCAAAATGGACGCCCGGTGCGCACATTGATATCAAAGTAGGTATGCTTGGGTACAGGCAATACTCCCTTTTCTCGAGCTACTGCGATACATCGAAGTGGCAGATCGCAGTACTTGTTGAAAGCAGCGGCTTGGACGGCTCCAAATTTCTACACAACCTGCGGAAAGGCGGCTCAGTAATAGCGCGAGGACCAAGAAACCATTTCGCATTGGAGAAGGCTCGGCGATACAACTTCATTGCTGGTGGCATTGGCATCACTCCGATTCGGCCAATGTTAGAGGTGGCGGAGCAGGAGGGCGCGCAATACAAGCTCATCTACTTGGGTAGCTCGCGCAAATGTATGGCATATGCAGATGAAGTAGAGAAGCCCCACTCGGCTACAATCTGGCCGAAAGATAAAAGAGGGCGATACGATCTCTCCACACTTGCAAATGAATGGCTTGTGAATCTTCTGCTGTGGTCCTGAAAGACTGACGCTTGCTCTGGAGGAAGTATGCGCCTCGTTCCCAACATGGACGAGATAGGCTTTCTAAGAGGTGACATTGGTACAGCCAAAGTTGTGACGGCAAGAGATGGTCCTAAATACCACATACAGCCTGGTGATCGTGACTAGATGACGGTTATTGAATGCATAAATGTCGCCAAACGCCGTATAGCCATGGTTATCGCTAAAGGGAAGGTGTTCCAAAACGTCTAGTTTAATAAGGACGCAGGTCTTCCAGATAACTAGGTAATCGCCTATAGCGAAACCAGATAGTCTAATAACAGATTAGGTTTTATATAGCTTACAGAGGTGTTTAACCTTCGTACAAAGCAACACACTAAAGGCGTTAATTAACTCCTTATTATAGATAGACATAGCAGCCACTGCTTAGAGCTATTTAAGACCTACGCAAGGGAATAAATCACTTACGCCCGACAGTCTCAACACTTTGCACATGCTTATCTTCTGTCGCTTACAATTTAGGGAAGGAGATACTCTCTGTTAGATAACTGAGTTACCCTATTATAGTTGTGGAATTATATGGTCCCAGGGACGGGGGAATTCAACATATTCGATGTTGTAGCTCGACACATTTGTTTGGCTCTCTCCTTGGGGCTTATGTTAATGAGTGGTCCATGCTTCAGAAGCACCGTCGGAGACTTACGATCTAGGCTGTGCCCTGTGATTTCGCTCAACGGGACCTCATCGCCGTCTCTCACAGAGGGTTTTGGAACAATGCTGGAGCGCAGTGTCTGTTTCTTCGTTGCAAAGGAAGCGCTGAGAACGCTCCCGATTACTTGGGGAAAGTGCCTCCGAAGAAAAGGCTTTCCCGCTGGTAAACAGGCGCACACAATAGCGA
This sequence comes from Pseudopyrenochaeta lycopersici, assembly GCA_003313425.1. Classification (NCBI taxonomy): domain Eukaryota; kingdom Fungi; phylum Ascomycota; class Dothideomycetes; order Pleosporales; family Pseudopyrenochaetaceae; genus Pseudopyrenochaeta; species Pseudopyrenochaeta lycopersici. Next base: position 133,602 of record NHZP01000062.1, read on the forward strand.
TATGCATCTCAACCACCCTATGTTCATTTAACATTAGTCATATCCTTTGTCCAAACAGTGCGAATGGGAATGCATTGTACTAACCACCACGCCAAGCTGTAAGTCATGTCCCATGTCACATCTCCGTTGCCAACTCCGTTGACAATTATATTCAACCTAACGATACTCACAGCCAGTACCAACCCAACTGACATTAGACACTACCATTGCGGCCACCACTACTGCAACCGACGCTGACACAAGCATCTCGGTGCCGAACTAGACTGCGGCAAGCTGGCCCCACTTCAACAACTTGCTGATGACAAGTCCAATCAGAATAACCAAGTGAGCCACGTAAAGAAGCGAGCCGTCGCAAAATCTTCTTTCGCCGCTTCCGTCTGCGACAAGATCTGCTTGATCTTCAACAACGCTAACGCGTTGGATGAATACAAGGGTTTTAAGCTAAAGGCGGGCCAGACCAAGCGATACAAGAAGCGAGTCGAAGAGTTGAAAACGGTAGTTACGACTAATCGTCAGCATAAGGATGTTAAGCATTTTCAGCAAGTATTGGGCAAGGCTCAGAGGGTGTTGAAGCTGTAGTCCTAGGAACCGAGAGACTCTAGAAAATATTAGAGAAGAGTTTCTAGCATCTTCCACTGAGCTCAAGCGTGAGACAAGGTACTCTTCTACGCCATCTTGATTATCACCTTGCATCTGTCGAGCAGCTGCCTTGACCTCCTCTTGGTCCTTTGCAAATAAGAAGGCTTGGGCAGCGAGGTTGAGGATGTGGCCAAAACACCTCATACGATAGTGAGCTGCTGGGTAAGATCCAAGCTCTGCCTTCTTCATCGCTTCTTCAACGAACCGCATCATCTTATCGTTAGCCGAGGCGTTATCGCTAACAACGTAGCCGAGTAGATGGAGGATTTCGTAAGAATTGAGTGTTCGAATAAGCGCGTCAGCTGTTTCCTGTCCGGTATGAGATTGGAGCTCAGGCAATGCGATCAGAGCCTTCTTGAGCTTGCCTTCGTCAATGAACTGTGCGCAGATAGCCATGAGGTTCTTCCGATTTGGTGAGGACCAGCAGTCCACAGCAAAGTGAATCTTGTACCCAGAGCGCTGGAGCTTTGATTTAAGGATATTCCGATGGGTGACGTAAGACTTCTTCATCAACTTTGGAAGAGTACCGCGCGACTGGAGCAGTTGACCTCCAACTGCCGGGTTTGTAGCTTTTAGTAAGTCCTCTAACTCTAGCCATTCGACGGCGCTGATAGGTAAATTTCGCACAGTAATAAGCCGGACGAGAGCCTCGTTAAAGCGCTCTCGATTAATAACGTCACCCATCCTCTGCTGAGCGACGCGCTCCATCTGCGCGTTCATCTTCGACAGAGTTGCTGCAAAGCTTCTTTTAAGAGGACTGTCAGCAGCTGACGCTGCCGCCAGCTTCTTTTCCTCCGGTTTCTGGATTCCATAGGTAGACTTAAGGTGCGCCCACGCTGACTTGGAGTTGGTATACCGTTTTGAGCAGAGCTTACAGTAATAGTAGAGCCCGGATCCGTGGTGTATCGCCTCTCTATCCTCTTCCCTGCCTTCACGACAATATAGCCAGATATCCGACCGAGTTATCCGCCGTTTGCACTTAGAAGAGGAGGAATCTGAGGTTGTTAGCGATGAACTGGCCATACATGGCTATATGAATATTCAAATAACGTCTTATATGAATATAATATATACTTACGTATCCATATTCATGCATATTCATATAAGGGAGGGGGTTTCTGATTGGCTCAAATTAGATCTAATCTCTTGATCAGATCTTAGAGAAAACTCTTCAATCAACGCATCCTAGGCATTAGCATATTGCTTGTTAACACCTATGGCTTCTCAGGCTTCTGAGATATGAGTCTCATGGACTAACAGCTCTTACAGCGTACCTACGGCTTAGCTGTATGGCTATCGATATCCTCTCTGTACCAGCAGAATTAGCAGAGCCAGGGCGGACCTTTTCAGGACCTAGGCGCACAGCTATATGGGATGGGCTACGACTGCTGATTGAGAAGATTGAGAAGATTTAGTGTATGGGCAACTGGCTGCTAGAGGGACATAGTAGACCCACAGCTGAGGGCGGGATAGGCCTCCCCTGTGATCCAGAGGCTATAGATGGTGACATCTAATAGCGTACAGGTCAGATAGGAGTAATTGAGGTAGTTTTTGGGCTATACAGGTACATCAATTGATTTCCTCACTTCACTGCAGTGGCTTGGCATCACGTGAGCCCTTATATGAATATGCATGAATATGTTATATGAATATGTGTTTTGCTAGATAAGTTGAATATAATATTAATATAAGAAAATCAGTGTGAATATTCATATAGCCATGTATGGAACTGGCGGCGGCAGACACCTGAGAGGCAGAGTCGGATGACCGTAAGTTAGATACCTCATCCATGTCCATGTTGGAGAGGGCACTAGACACCTCGGAAGCAACCTCAGCGTCAGCCATAGTATAGACAAAAGCACTTAAATAAGGATAGAACAACGAATTTTTAGTGTTAAGAATAATTTAAACAGGTAAGCACTCTGACATTGAACGGGCCCTAGCTCGAATGCTACTATTTATATATATATCGTTAAGGCCTAACGATGCCGATATCGTTAAAATCTATATCGTTATCGTTAAGCCTTAATGATACCATATCGGTTACAGCACTGTACAATGTGTCGGACAGAGTGAGTAGTTCGCGTTTGTTGGCTGAATCGCAGGCCACCACTGCAGTGCCGATCATTGTACGTACTGGGAGAATAATAGCTATAAGACCAATGCGCATACAGCTTGTATCTGTATACGTGCGGTGTAGTGGTTGCGGTGGTCCGGAAAAAAAAGTGTCCCATCACACAGTGTGTCCCGCCACGCAGTAAGTGACGTTATAGAGACCAATTTTTTTGTAGAGTACTCCATTTCCAAACCTGTGTCCGCTCTTTGATGTGGCTCTCACATTCTTTGCAGTCATTCTCGCGGGGTATGTTGTTGTCCTCCTTGTATGTCCGATAGGAATCTAGTAAACGCTGGGAGTGCTAAGAGCAGGAACCTTGATAACGAGTCCGTCGCTTTCATGGCTAGATGGTAGTGTGGTCACTGTGGTATGTTTGTATGTTGTTTGTTGAAACGGTTCGGTTTGAACGGCGAGGGTTTGTTGTGGAAGCAGTTGTGTAGGTCCTCTATAGTGAGGGTCGGCGTCGGTGCATTGCGGTGTGGCCTAGTTGTTGGCATACTCGTTGACCACGGTGAGGTTGGTGACTGTGGAGCAGGTGTTGACGATATAGGAGCAGTCTGATTCCAGTCAGATCTTAGGGGTCTTGAGAGCTGAGGCGTATGTCGGCTTTGTGGTCTTCGGCAATGTGGGAGGTGATATGGGGGGGGGGGGGGGGTTTGAGGCGGGGCATTCGGATTTAGCCCGTACTCCTCTTCAATTTGGCCGGCTGAATGGTATCCGTGCGGGTAGAGGATTCAAAGCACACCCAATTACAAAGTCTAAATTCGAACTATCTGCATCTCGCTGGAAGTATCACCGGCTAGACATCGAGTTCGATGGTCCAGAGCCAAGGCTAGACGGAGTAGGTGACATGCCCAGCCTTCAGTCCATAGCTTTGGAAGACCCCTCGATCTCCCCAATTCTCGACAACATCGCACGCTGCGCTATAGCTTCGCTTTTCTATTTTGAACTCGATGCTATGCCCAAACAGTTCGGTGATGGGTACCTTGGCTCGGGATCAATCCAGTGTGTCCTTCCACGAAGTGATCCCGCGTTCGAGGCTTAATCCACCGGCTCCGTTCTAATCTGGGCATGCTATTCATTGACAAGAAGTATATCACAGGGTTCGAGGAGCCTTCGCAACTTGATGGAATTGGTAAATCTTCTATAGAGGTTAGTTTTGCCGCACGAACCAACTTCTCTATCTATCTGCGAGAAGGTAGCGCTTCGCCCTGCCACATTAGCGGCTCGCCTTTCTCGGTGGAAAAGTTGGTCAGAGCACAGAACCTGGAGGCTCACTTTGGCCGGCCCGGCCATCGCAAGAGGAACTGGTGTCGAGAAGAGAGCGAACTTCCGGACGCAAAGCGCCATCGGTCATCGTAGCGACAGGTTTTGGCATGGTCGTGCAACGAATGAGCCAGGCAATAGCTTCTTTTCTAGTGAACTAAGGTAGTGATCTTGTTGCACCGGACTGGACTGGATCCGAACCCTGAATCCAGTCCAGTCCGGTGCAAGGGCTCTGGGACTCCCGGAGCGCCAGTGCAAATCCAGTTCTCACAATTGCTTAGTAAGGAACCTTTTTCAATGGAAAAGGCCAGTCCAGTGGCCGAATACACATTTATTCTACACTATATACTGCGTCATGGACATCCACAATGTCCATACTGGTTCCATCAATATCGTCCTCGTCCAGAAGATCGTCTTGGTCCACGATCTGAAGTTCCGCGCCGTCCATTTCGGTATCAGCATCACCCCCACCCTGCTGCCCAGTTTCCTGAGGGTCAGGCTCACCTTCTAGTCTCCCGATGCCTTCGTCGTCGAAAGTATTCCGTGTAGGTGGTCCATACCACGATCGAAGGCACTCGCTAGCTTCGATAATATCCATCTTGAGCCTCGAGCGCCGGTCGGTAAGCAGCATCTTTGCGCTGCTGAATAGCCTCTCACACTCATCGGACATTGGTGGAACAGCTAGTACGTCGAGAGCCATACGTGATAGATCAGGTTGCGAGTAGTAGCGATCATTCCAGTACTGGATAACGTCAAACGAGTCATGTTCATCGAGCCGGATGACGTCTTTCTCAAGAAACTGATCGAGGAGATCGATAGCGGGTATTTCAGATGCTGATGCCTCATGGCGGAGCTTAAGCCGCTTATGGCTTTTAATAGCAGCAGAAGCCTTCTCTTTCTTAGCCGGAACAGCTGGCGTTAGGGTTGGGGTAGCAGGCGCCTGCTTAGTAGAGTATCTACCTCGATACTCTTCTAACCAGAACTCCTTAACAAGCTCTTTCACGGTTAAAATCCATGGCCGCTTAACTTCGTCCGTCCAGGTCTCGATGTACCACTGATGTTTAAGAGTTGGATTTAGAGAAATGGCGGTATAGTATGCTGGCGTATTATCCGCTTTTTTGAAGTATTCCTCGGCCTTACTCCAGGAAACTTCAGCTGCAGCGGCAAGAAATGCGAAGTCATCTGCTTCAGTTGCAAGAGCCCTACGGCCGTGTTTCTTCCGAACCGCCTCTTTGTGGAGCTCTTCAAATTTAATCTTAGCGTGCTGAATCTCATCTAGCAGCCAGTCAAGCGTCTGAAAGTGATCCGCTAGTGTTGACGCCCTGCCTTCCGTAGATAGGGCTCCATCATAGAACGTCTCAAGCTGGTCGCGAAGGTGCGCAAGTTCCTCCCACTGTTGCTTAGAAAGGCGGTCTTGAAAGAGGGTTTTCTGGCCCTGGCCAGCCTCGTACTGGTCACAGAAGGTCTGAATTCGCTCCTTCACGTTTAGGACTCTACCGATCGAGGTAAAGTATGAATTCCAGCGCGTCTGTTGGCTTTGAATAAGCTAGAGTATGTTAGCTCTAATTTCCGCCTAGCAGGTGCCAGCTCACCTCTAAGCTGTCAAACTCTGATAGCTCCCCTCCACATATAATTGATCTAAAGAACTGACGGCGCTGAGGGCTTGCTCGTATATATCGAATAATATTATGAAGCTTTCCGATAGCGCCGCGCTTCCGCCAGAGCTCCTTAATCCTCTTCATATCACCCTCCCTATACGCAGCGTCCAGATCTTTACAGACTTTTTCAGCGTCCTTTCCGATGAGAAAACCCTGCGCACATAGGTTCACGATATGCCCAAAGCAGCGGAGGCGCCGGCGCCTTCGCTGCTTCTCTGACATATTTGGGTAGAGGGCCTGAAGGACGGAATTGATACAGGTGTCATTAGTGGACGCGTTGTCTGCCATAAAGTAGCCGATCTGGCCAGTAGTCTTGTAATCTTTGATCACCTGCAAAAGGACATCGGCGATATTTTCTCCTGAGTGTTCCTCTTCTACCTCACGTAGCGCTAACACAGCAGTTCGACGTGTTCCGGTATTATCGATAAAATGTGCCACTACTCCAAGCACAGCGAGGTGATTCGGCGACGTCCAAAGATCGAACGATAACGAAATAGAACTCCGAGCGTCATGCATGTCGTGTCGTAATCTCTCCTTCCTCTCCTTGAATGCACTAATCACCCATTGATGAATAGTAGATGCGGCTTTTGGAAGTAGGTTCGCTAAAGGGGGAAATAGATAAAAGAGGAGATCCCGAAAGTAGCCATTTTCAATCTGGAAGAAAGCGATATGGCAGCAGACCAGCCAGCGGATTAGGAGTTCCTTAAACCGATCTAAGCGACGGGCGAAGACGATTGACTTCATGTCCTGGTAGTCGGATATCGACGGCTGGCTCGTATCCACCGAGTCTCCTCGGAAGGATTTACTTTCGCCGGTAACCTTATCGAGGTGGTCGAGCGCTGTAGAATTGCCATTCGACACTGCTGGAAGCTCTTGCTGACGGCGCTGTTTTTCACAGAGGTAGCAATACCATACACGTCTCCCATCTTTTTTGGCCCGTAGATCTTCACTGTATATCCAGATCACCGACGTTCGCTTCTTTGTTGCTTTAGGGCCCTTCGCTAGCACCGCACAGCGGATATACTGCTCCCCCTGGAGCTTAAACTCATCTGGCTGGATCGGGGCTTCTGGGTCGCGACGGGGGTTAATAGATTCAGGGGCAAGAATAATATTATCAGACTCGGAAGTCTTAGAGGAAGAGCGAGCGAAGAACTGAGCAATTGTTGATGCGGCCATTTTAGGATGTCTGCCGCCGCTGAGTGGGTTCATACCATTTTTAACATATTAGCAGTCGTAGGTCCCGCTGGCCTGCCAGATTCATTATTGAATGCTATTAGGAAGCCATTGGACTAGATGAACTCCTTCTGAGAACGTGCTTCTGGGGTAAAGCGTACCTGAAGCAAGAACGCCGAAGATGTGACTCACTCTTCCCTTATTAGGTTAAGTTGCTTCCTAATTAGGCATGGTCCATTGGCGCTCCAGGAGCCTCCAGACCTCTCGATCCAGTCCAATCCAAATTTCTCAAACTCCGGATCCAGTCCAGCCAAATCCAGTCCATCCAAATCCAGTCCAGTGCTAGTCCAGTCCAATTAGATCACTGAGATCTAGCCCCTATTAAGAATTGCTGGCGACCTCCTAAGCAGTTCATGTCTAGATTTCCGCATTAGGATGACTTTGAGACTCGTGAAATAGCTATTGAGGGATGGGAGAAAGTTACTCAAAAGTTCATAAATACTCAGGTTGATAGTATGCCACAAAGGCTGAAAGATTGCATTGAATTAGATGGCCAGATGACTGGGTAGTGAGGAAAAACGCTTAAAAAGCTGCTCTAGATAGCTATCCAGTACAAAATTACAGCTTCAAATTTGAGCACATCTTTTAACTGCTCGAAAAACTGCTTAAAGTGGCCATCTTTCATCTTCCTCAGGTCTTTTCGCTCAGAAAGCGGTACGGTACTTCCAGCTACATGGATCGGGCTCCACATAGCATCCTAATTCCTCCATGATCTCACTAGAATGAATTCGCGAAACATGGTGTGTTGAGTGGTATGCTGAGTGGTCTAGGGTGCTGAGCGTTCTCAACCTGATCTTCGCATTCGTGTTAATCGGGGCAGTTCGTTGGTTCAGCTACAGGGCCGAATGAGCATGTAGTACCCAGTCCTCCAGAGTAGAGAGAACACAATTCGCACAACGCTTGCAAGGCCTTTATAACTACTTGACCACGAATTAATCTAACCTTGCTCGACTAAACGTGCTCCTCGTTTGATGCACTCCAGATCCGTTCCCTCAGTGCTTTCTCTCCCACGACCGCCCCTCCGACAACCTATTCATGATAATCCGACGGACGCCCTCCACACTTTTCATCGAAATGGGCTCGACGTCAGCTTATCTCTTTGGAGTATTCGCAATGTTCGCGGGATGATGGAACTGCGAATGTGTAAGAAGAGCTTCGAAATGACATTTAGATTTAACTCACGTCATCGCCTTCGGTGTAGACGAAGCCATAGTGTTCAGCCAGGAATTTGGCAACAGTGCTCTTTCCACACCCAGCCGGGGCTGGTGACAATTAGAATATGGTGATGGTTTGGAATGGAAATGGTGGTAGAAGGCTTTGCGGCTTTCAATGATGAAGCGTTGCAGGGTGAAGCGGGCATAGAAATAGGAGGCGTAGCATAGTGCATAGGTGTTGAATGTTGTGGCTCGGGGCGTTGCAACATATTGAAGGTGACGGTAAAGCTAACCATGAGGTGTTATGGTTACCAAGAGCCCAAGGTAATAGAGGCTGCGAGCAATTGGTGTTCTGGTGGACAAAGGAAGCGGCTAGGGTAATATATAGGTTGGGCCATCCTATGTAACCAAGGCTACAAATGCTGTCATAATTGCCATCCCGATTTGCGGCTGGAGCAGTGCTCTTTTTAAAAGACGCGAGCGCCCGTGAGAGTGGCTCCCGTTCAGACGCCGGAGATTGCATGACAGTAAGGGTGTGACCAGAGTTTGGTGCAGAGTTTCAAGCAGGCTTGTCGTCAACAATTCAATAAGGCTATTGGCACTTTTTGCCAATACCAAGATATTGGTTAACCGTTTTGCCAATACCAATAATGTGCCAATAATGTGTCAATAACGTGCCAATAAGGTTGCCAATACGCCTATCGCCAGTCTTGGCATGGTATAATAGTTCTACTCTACAAACAGACTTTCGGAATTAATAGTACGAGGGCCAGATAAGATGCTAGACTCCAGTGACTCACTCTGCGTATCGTCTAAAGGCATATGACTATCATCATCGCGTCCAAGGACTTCTGGGTTGTCGTCTTGAATCCAACGCTCGTTAAGTGCTCTCAGCTCTGCTACATATTCACCGTCCCTCTGAACATATATACGTTGCCATGACTTCAAACACTCTCCCATCTCAATATTCTTTGATCCGAGCTTAATTCTTGACCATGATATAGTGCGACGAGCCCCAGAAAAGACACGTTCCGGCTCAGCAGACATAGAGGGACAAGAAAGAATATTAACAGCCATTTTTGATAAGTTCGGATAGCTCTTCTGTTGCTGAGGCTGTAGCCACCACTCATAAGGCTCCATGTTAAGAGGGAGCTCACAGGGATCATTCTCAGTAAAGGAGATAAACTCATCTGCAGCGTGTACAGCAAGCCTCTGCTTCTGGTGCCACTGGGCGAACTTATCTGTTGCCATAGGATGTATTGAGATATCATCCACTATAGCAGGGTGTTTGCCCTTGAAGTTGTTCTCCTAGTACTTCTGCACCTTTGGAGATATATCCTTTACCCATTTAGGCTCCCAATTGCGTTCTAGATAGTTCTTTCGACGGGAAGGGTGAAGGAGTGTGGCTGCGCAGTAGGCAGGGACCTCGTCAGCTTTGATAAAGTATTGATCAAAGGAATACCACGCTGTTCGAATGCTGCTAAGAAGGGTAGGGTTGTTCTTGTGTTGCTCCTGTAAAATATTAGCTTCAGAATCTAGGTTCATATCTTAGTAGACTTTAGGAAAAATTAATATTACCTACCTCAGATTCCTTTAAATGAGCAAGTATAAAGTCCATTGTGTATGGTGTTCGATCCAGGCAAGCAAAAGAGCTCTCACAGAACTTAGTAGCTTGTTCGAGAGGTTTAAGGAAGTCGCGAGTATGGTAGAGGAGCTCCCAATCACTAGGAGTAAGATAGTCCCTTTCAAGTTGGCTGTAGTTTGAGTGTAGGAACTTGTTGACGGTATCTTCGTTATCGCAAGCCACCTCCAGCATTTAAAGCCAGCTATTCCACCGGGTGTCGTTGTCCATCGGTATTGTCCGGCCAGCTATCTGCTTAAACTTGTGGTACTCATTGTAATTGGATCGGAGCCACTTAACGAAGTTATGAAGCTTTCCAAGTGGGCCCATTTGACGCCATTTGATAGCTGTAGCTTCTTCAAAGTTCTCTGTTAGTGCCTTCTCAAAACTAAGTGTCTCATCCTCTGTAAGCTGCTTTATCACAGCTTCAACAGCTTCTTTGTCCTTGGCAAATAAGAACGCTGAAGCGATGATATTGAGAACGTGCCCTTGGCAGCGGATTCTTCGGTGGGCTGCCTTCCAATTCTGGATACCTTTAAGTCTAAGCCAGGCCTCAAGTTGACGGCAGAGGACGTCATTAGTGCCGTCATTATCGCCAATAAAGTAGCCCAGCTTTGCCCATATCTCATACTTCTCTAGGTAGGGAAGAAGAGCTTCGAACTGGTGAATTCCCTTCTTAGAGTCTAGTAGCTCAATAAATCCAAGAGTATACTTCCGAAGGATACCATCGCGGTTAACAAAGTGGGCTGTTATAGCAAGGAACCGTTTGCGATTAGGGCCACTCCAGGCGTCTGCAGCGAGGTGTATTTCATATTCTGTATCAAGCATCTCAGCTTTGACTTCCTCTCGGCGTGAATTAAAGCAGGTTTCGATAACACGAGGGACAGTTGTGTGAGAATCGATAAGGAAGGGTTTTACTGCCGGATTAAGTTGAATGAGAATACTGCGTAATTCTGGCCATTCAACAGCGTTGTACGGTAAGTTCTGGGCTACGATAAGTCGAGCTAGAGCCTCTTGAACTTCCTCTCTCTTAATAACAGATAAAAACACCTCCCTCTGCACTTTCTCTCTCTTTTCGTTAACCTGCTCTTCTGCATTCTTAAATGACTTCTCTAGTGACATATTTGTTGCTTTCCTAACTAGAGACTCTTCCTCCTCTTTAACAATTATACTATGCTTTGATTTCATATGGTTTCGAGCAGCGTTTGTTGACTGGACACTATACACAAGATGAGGAGTGTTGCATTCTGGATCTGCACAGTACCAGATTGGATTGCGGTTCTTATCATGCGTTGGTTCGCTAGGGCCTGGCCTCCGGGCGTGGGACCATATTCTAAGAGCTCGCTTTTTGGAAGATCTTGTTGCAGCATGCTCGCTAGAAGTAGACTGACTAGCAGTTCGTTTGCGGCTGGCCGCTGGCGTTGGAGATGAGTAATGAGCTACAGAAGCTGTATCATTTGCCTGTTCTGTAGGGTCCATATTTAATGAAACAGACCGTATGTGAATAGAATTCGATAAAGTTTGGTTGTTAATGGCTAGAATAACTTGGGGGGTGCTGAGTGTTCAAATTTGAGGGGTTCTGTCAGCTAGCCGAGGCTTTGCCGAGCATCTACAACTACACTTGAAGAGCAGTAATATATCAAGCATTACTTATATATACAATTAAATTACTGCCAATACATGATTTGCAGCACTTATAAGGCCAGAAAATGCAGAAGAAACTATATAGTATTTGCCAATAAGCTGCCAATAAGGCTAGAACCCTATTGGATTGGTATTGGTATTGGTATTGGCAATATATATTGGTATTGGCAATAATCCAACTGTTGACGACAAGCCTGGTTTCAAGTAGCCAAGAATGGTGACGAAAAGATTATGAGAGAATGAGGGCGCTGGCTGAAGGGATCTCCTATTATTTGAAGCCAGTGGCGTCCAGCCCCATGAATTATCGTTGCAATTGGCCCGTGCAGACATCAGCCTCCCTCTGGTTGGCTACCGGGCGCGGGAGATCCTCATAGCCCCTAAGGCTGAGATTGAACGATCAATGTCAGTGGCGACTTCGACGGTCCAGGCTAACCTGAAGTGTCCTAGCTGACGTTTCGGCCCCAGCTCCCCGACTTTAAAGTTGCCGTCACACAGAAATGCCACCAGGACCATAGTAATTGACGACATATATGTCTAACTGTGAATATACACAGGGTCATTGCCAGAGGAGGTGGAATTACCGAACGGGCAAATCATTAGCTTTGCCCTCGTCTCTTCTGGTAATTGGAAAAAAAATCCCGAATTTATGATCGGTATTCGATCCTACCTCATAGCTTCAATCCACGATGAGACATCGGTGAATCCTGTGTGCGTCTGGCGGCTAAGGATCTTCTTCAAGCCCGATCGGCTGGCATCTGGGTTGTCGGTTCCGTTCAACATGTAGTCTGCCTTCGGCTACGTCCTATCGTACCCATTGGTGGTGTATGTCGACGTGCTTGAGCTTAGTCAGAATCTTCTCGACTGCCTTAGTCGTAATTGAGACAGTCCGTTGGTTGTACACGTTGGTCCCATCGCGGCCTGAGCTGCTCGACAAATGCCGAGACACGGGAGGTGAGGACCCCGACAACAAAGACCCCAGTTCTGCAGAATTTGTTAGCCTTTGCATATCTGCACCGGCATGCGCTCTCTGTTTGAGTGGGTAGCGTGCATGGGCCAGGATACGCCCATTCTATCCAAAGGTGACGCACCGTCCTGACACATCCCCGAGGATATAATATGCAGGTTTTCCTCAACGAGGCTCGATAACACCTTCCAATGCATTGCCTTACCGCCTTACCGCCTTACCGCCCTTCTCAGTCTCCACCGGCTGGTCCGACCTGACAAACTCTAGAGCTCTTAAAGCATGGAGCATGGCGGCGATCAGAGTCCCTGGTGTATGAATCCAGAGCATCACCTCAGTGGCGGCGTACCCAGCTGCGATAATCACACCATCAATCATCCTCATTACAATGGACCGGTCTTTCACGTACCAAGAACGCCTCCGGGTCAGCAGAATGGCCAACCGCTTGATCCACAGCAAGTTAGAAGAAAGAAAGTCCGGGCCACCCAGGCGTGTAACCACTGCCGTTCGCGGAGGCAGAAATGCGACGAAGCCCGGCCATGCCAGTTCTGCAGAGAGAACAATTTCGATTGCCAGTACAAGGACGTTCGACCTCCAAAGTGCGTAGCCACCTACTTCTGTACGGTTCGTCGCTGACACTTTGCAGACAAGATAGAAGCATGGTGCAGCTCCAGGACATTGTGAACAACATATCTGATGTCCTGAGCAGCTTCGTAGGTGAATTTAACACATGGAAGCAGAGCATTGAGAGCCGACTACCACCAGGGCGAGGCCTCCAGATGATCTCGAATCACGCTTCGCCTGAAGCGGCTTTCGCTGCCCCCATGAGGGATCCCAGCATGTCGAGATGGCCTACGCCTGTTCAGGGAAGAGGCCAGCTTCGTCGAGTGAGTAGCATGGATATGGAACCGCCTATCGGTGCGCAAGCATCAACTCCAATCAAGCAAGAAGTCATTCTGGCTGCACCTCAGCAGCCAGCGACACCGGCCGATAACGTGAGGACCGATCAAAGCCGCGCCACGAACAGTGGCCCGAGAGAAAAGAGTGGTCTTCAAAGTGACCACACTACCCCAGCTCACAAGCTGTTGGCAGAGTGGCATTCCATGACTACCTTCTACAAAGACGTTGACTACTTGAACCGATTGGTAGACAGTGGCCGTCAAGTGTCGGACTATCCCATGCAGCTTGAGCAGGATCGCGGGCTGATACGCGTTTGGGGCGTGGGCGAAGGGCAAGATCTGAACGATGGAGCGCAAGGACCCGGCAGTCCCGAGAGCAGTAACGCTTCGGACGTAACTTTGCCGGCACCAGGAAAAGATAGTCTGTGGGGCCACCCGCCTCTAGACCACTTCAATCCAGGTGCGTTGAGCAGCGACACGCCTCGAGAGTATCCTGGCAATGAAGGAGGGCTTGGTCCAGATGGCCTACTAAACCTCCATTCCAAGACACTGCAAGACCTGCTCCAATCGTACCTCAAGAACATGCACAACCTGCATCCATTCCTAAACCCTACCACGCTTAAAAGGATGGTCCATGACTTCATTGAACAGTACAGCCCCGATGTGAGGCCCGCGAACGCTGGGTCACCCACCGTCACCTGTCTACATCATCAGCTCCATCAAAGTGTCAAAAGAAAGCGATCTAGCAGCGGCTTTGGTGAGCCTTATTCACCTAGAGGTGCGATTGAACGCTCGTTGCGAAACGCCATCGTCCTGCTTGTCCTCGCACTCGGAAAAGTGTGCGCCTACGACCGTAAGCTGCCTGCACCTCAAAGTGACAAGACTCCACTCCTAAACGGTGTCTGGGGCCACCCTCGAGAGTCTCCACATCCCAATGGTAGCTTCAACAGCGAAAGCTTCGATGACAACCGTCCAAGGAACATCGACATTTTGCCAGGGATGGCATACTTTTCATACGCTACGGACATTCTAGGAAACCAGCAAGGTGGAAATACTGTGGCACACGCACAGGCCATGATTCTAGCTGCCCTTTACCTCAGCCAGTTTGCAAGAGTCCTGGAGAGCTGGAGTTGGATCAATAATGCTTGCCGGATCACCATGGTTCTCATCAAAGCGTAAGCATGACCTTCGAGTCCTATTGATTTGGTTTGACGAATGCTTCAGTGATTATCCCAAGCTTATTCGCCGCTACTATATCGACCAGAAAGCCTCTCTTACTGCCAAGGAGCGATATAGACTGAATCTAGTGATGTGCGTCTACTGGACATGTCTCCAACTAGAATCGTCAGTCGCCGTGACCCTCTCTTCTTTACCATTTGCTAAACGTTGCGCAGGGACATTTTGGCTGAGATGAGCACACTTCCGCCGAGCAACATCTCTGCGTATCAGAGCGACATCATGTACCCTGAAGGCATGTATGAGTATGAGAAGTTTAGTGAAGAGATTGAAGACCGACGAGGAGAACATCCTGGCAACATCTCAATGCTGATTTACTCGAGTCAGATATGGCTTCGTGTAATCCTCAACGAGGCACACAATGCTCTGTACGGAGCAAATGGGTGCTCGAGCCTCGATACAAGCAACGTCAAAGAGGTTGCGGAACACGCAAGCAGCCACATCGACACCCTGGAGAGCTGGAGACGGGTCTTGCCACCACAGTTGGCCTGGAAGGATGAAGATCTGCCTTCAACCGACCTGAATATGGCCCGCTTGCGCGCAAAATACTATGGGGGGCTTTACATGATGTTGCGTCCTTACCTACGGATTGCGAGTCAAAGCATCGAGTTTCCGCCTAACGCAGCAAGCGCGAGTTATTCGTCACAGCACAATGCACTAGCATATACTGAAGACTATGTCTCAACACCCGCCAGCAAGAATGAACCGGTCGTCGAATTGTCTGAGCCCCAGCGCAAGATCATCGATGCTGCATGCCAATGCATAGACAACGCAATCCGGAGTACTATTGCATTCGATCGTGTCGGCGCCCCTCCGGATAGTGCATATAACGATTACAAAAGTACCCGTATACGTAGACTCGTACTGACGAACATCTTTGGTACACTTCACGCGTAAGTCACACCCCTTGATCACAACACTGTCTTTCTCACACTTTCTAGACAATTCGGAAACATGCTCGTCCTCGCATCGGTCTACAAATCCAAGCTCTACCCCCTCCTGCCAACGGACACGCCCCTTACCAAGAAAAACCTTACTGCCCTTTTAAAACGCACCATAGATGTGCTAGAAGAAGTTGCGCCGAACTCTCCAATTCTCAAAGTGGATCTCGAAATCCTGAAAGATGTCGGTAAACAGAAGGGCCTCATACCAGTTTGAGCTACAGCCGAGCAACACCTCACCGCATGCTTCGTTCAGGCGCATTACTCCGGGATCTGCGTCCGCGCCTCGCGTGTTCCTTACGTACAGTACCGAGGTGGCTCTCGTAACGCCCGCCAGGCTTGCTAATTAATCAATCAACTCAACTCCACTTGGGGTATGGATTGAGTTGATTGATGAGGCTCTGCTCAAAAAGCTCAGTTGAGTTGATTGATTACCGAAAACCGCGGTTGAATTGAGTTGAATTCTAGACTCGGCTATGCCAATGAAATGCCCCTACTGTTTTTCATCCATGGCGCTGGCATCGCTAATAATGGCTCCGACACCTCTCTACGTCTCTCCTTCGACATTAGCTCTTTATAACCAAGACTACTTTTTCTCTCTATACTGTTGGCATTCGGCAACCATAACCCTATCTATGCACAGGAAGAGCCAGTCTAGCTCAGCATGCTACTCGAGGAGCTCGTCTCGCATCGCTATACACGCTTGTAGTTTGTCAGTGTCATCGTTGATTGATTGCAGACGCGCTCAGAAGGCCTCAATCTTCGCAGGAACTGGATTGACATCTGAAGTACTATTGCTACGATGAATTAGTCTTCGGAAAAGCAGAAAAGATGTCTTCTCAACCTCTGATTGGAGGGATCTATCGTGGCTACCGCATAGCTAGAGACAGCCTGTTGCAAGCTAGGCTACCCTAACATAGTATTGCAGAGTGGCATGATAAGATGATTGTAAAGTTTGGGTTAGCACTAAAGCCTAATACGCCAGGTCACGCGACGAGCCAGCCAAAGTAAAAGGTCAAGACTGAACCTACTGCTGATTAGCTACCGGTGAACCTGAGGTTGTTTGCTAAGTAAGACTATAAGACTGTAAGACCATCCTTCTTTTTAAATACCGTTTTGACTAATAAGCCTTATCTTCTCGCAAGGATTAGTCATACTATAGCATAGTACTAGTGACATCACTCACGATCGAAACCACTTAGCACCACCACTCAGCACCTACCATCAATACGATTGTTATCCTTTACCATGGCGGCCACTCCTTTATCAATCAGCAGCCGCACTACTACCTAGGGCCCTTCCTCAGATGCCTAGTACAGCACCGTCTACCCGTCGTTGTCCTTGCTGTCTACGTCCTTGTAGAGCCAAGGCCTCTGGCTATTCCTTCAGTACTACTTTTACCCATAGCATAATTCTGAAGAAGCACGCCACATGCAGTATTAGTAGATACATACGTTGATATCGCCAATTCACTTCCTGATAAGCCGTCCAATAGTTCTCTAGCAAAGGAGAGTCATTCTGAAAGAATGGCTCCGCAGATTCAAAGAGCTAAGCTGCTAGTGTTAAACATTTCTTGCATGTTCGGGGCCAGTGAATAGCTGCGTATTGCAATAGCAGGGACTTCTAGGAGGTGAATAGGCCTTTAAGCCTTAGATGCATACGCTAGAGGCTATTCTATACAATGCACTCGGGACACGCCCGCGCTTGCTCTCACTCTTAAGAAAGGTCCGCACAGGGCAATCTCATCACGGGTCGCTTGCTTTCAAGTGATGGGCCTATACGGAGCGTGAACACCTACTGCAGCTGCTAACTCTCACAGCTGTAGAGGGCGCAAAGCTGACCTACCACCGCAAGATCAATGAGCTTGTATGCCGTCACTTGACTGGGATCTGTAGCAGCATGCGGCTGTATATCACTGGCAGGCCGCTTGGAAGAGCTTTAAGAGCCTCGATTACTTGATAACGTGTCCGCCTTTGCAACAGCTCGTGCATCGCTAAGCCCATCCATAGGGATGTCCCCCTCAGCGCGGTCAAGCACCGCCCTCACCACACTCGTCAAGCCCACCAAGCACATAGAACACAGCCCCTAGGTCAGGGTCACTGACGAGCTTGTGAAAGATGATCCAAGCGCTTCTAGCGATGACAGCGTCTGCTGTCCCCTTGGCGCACTAGACTTCCCGTCCTGGTGGCTGCAGAATCTCTTATTAGCAGAGTGTAAACTTCTGAAGAGGGCCACTGTTCCCGTGGTCGGTATGCCAAGGAAAACTATATATAAACCTTTCCTGATCCTTCTGTTTCCTAATCATGCCCATGATAACCAGCGCCGGCCCCAAAAACATGAAGCGCCCATGTGCCTCGGGTCGCAGAATGAAAGGCAGGTCTGACCCAGAAGCGTGAATCATGATATCTCCCGCCCGTACCAAGTGTGACACGAAAGCGTGACATTGGTGTCGGAAAGAATTATACCCCTCTAAGACAAAGCCCTTAGGCTCCAGGTCAACCCAGACGTATAAGCACCGTTCCTCGAGAATCTTGTACAACTCCTCGATGCCTTTGTTGCCTTGGTTTTTCGGCATCCACTTGTCACTAGAAATGCAACTCTCCAGCCCTACTCCATTACACTGATATCCTAGGAATGACGAGCTGTATTCGCGGTGCAGTCCACTTTCCCACGGACAAGCTGTGGAGGGGATAACTCCAATGCGTCTACCCTCGAGCTGCAGGAGACCATGCTCGCTGTAAATTTGTCGTGGAGGTCGCGCCCAGCTCGCGCAGAAGTGGAAGACGCCCAATTGAATCCTCAACCGCGTGATATTCTGACGCAAATCAATAGCCCAAGACGGCAAGTCTTTGGCAGTGGTGCTCCTGTTGTGAAAGATTTGAAGGCAGGCTAGATCCTCGCTGACGTTAATGGAGTGCTTTAGGAAATCCTGATACACCAGCGACACTGTCTTAGAATAGTCGATCTCTGGGAAGCCTATGGTTTCGTCACCCTCTTTCTTAGTCATTTCTGCAATGATGCCCAGAACTGCGAAGACCTTGTCCTGGGGTAAAGTCGCCTCGTACAGGCTGCTGCGCATGATCATCGTGAACCAAACCTGGCGATACACTTCCCCCCGGTACTGGCGATAGTTGCAGTCAAACTTGAACAAGACATAGGTCTGCTTGGCTCTCAGGGCTTGTTCCTGAGGGTCTTGATGGGGTCTGAAGGTGTCCAGGTCTGGAAGCAACTCTTCCATGACATACTTGAACTGATCAAACGTACACTCATGCCACCCGCAGGCAATGTGGACCTCGCGAGCGGCCTGAACCTCCTGCCTGATCCAAGTCCGACGAAACCACGGCTTGTTCTCAATGAGCTCGGAGGCCGCTTTTCGCGCCGCCTTGGCATCAAAAAAAGCCTTGCGGTCCGAACCTTTTGTCCCATGGGCATTGAACAAGGCAAAGAGTTCGGCATCATTGCCGGTCGGTAGGCCAAGCCAAACAACGACCCTGTCCGCTTTGAGATAGATGCTGAACATCAATCCCACTTGCGCAGATTTCTCGCTGAGGTCTTTCTGGTTGATGCAGACGGCATCAATCCACAGGACACGGTCTTGTCCTAGGTGTCGAAGTTCTTGTAGTCCCTCAAAGAGATTAGCTGAGACCCAGAATGGCAGCCCATTCACCTGGATCATCGACGAAGGTTGCGGGTCTCCCCAAGTGTAGGATAGTGCTTCGTAACGCGCCTTCACGGAGCTTCCTGCAACTGTGGCGCCTGACTTCTTGAGGTCCACTGTGAAGAGATCACATAGAATCTGGGATTGGGGGTTGGCCGAAGAATGAACTCTCAGAAGTCGTGTCTGAGCGGGACCAAGGGGTTGGTACACCTGGCACTGCGCCTTTAATTGAGCTTCGCGCTCGGACACGGCCATACTGTTCATTGTTGTGGCAAGGGGACTTTAATATAATTTTAATGACGTTAAAGGGACATCTGGAGAGTTCAAGCCATCTTATAACTTTATTATTATTATTGTTGTTGTTATTTCCTACTCGGTTTCTGCCGCGTTTTCTACGCAGCTATGCCCAGTTCGACTGGCTTGGCAGGCAGCTGGCGTGACGCGGATGCGTTCTTCCGCGTCGCCCCACTTGCCATCTGTCTCCAGACGCCTGCCCAAAACACCACACACAGCGAGAACTTGATTCTTGGAATTCAGTCGTAATTTCGTGCTCAAACGGTCGCTCTTGACGCCAATTGACTAGCCAGCACCCAGCCGCAGCAGCCCACTGCGCCTGACGTGCCATGGCGACACCGTGGCCTCAGCAGCCCGCATGGCCAACCCCATTCCGCGAGCACGCTACACGCCTCAGCACCTACCTTCAGGACGCGCTGACCTGTATCGACCGCACGCAAAGCCAGCCCGTGCCGGCAGACCTCGTCAAGGTCATTATCCATGGCACGCTGACATTCATACTGAAAGTGCAACACGCCCCGACCTCAGCACAGTGTGCGACGCGCTCAGCATCCTGCAAACCGAGGCCAAAGCGTCCTCGGACAACGCTGCACGAATGCTTAGCAAGGAGGTGCTAGACCCGCTGTAGCCATGAGGTTGCAAATGGCTCTGTAGTGCAATGTCCCGAAACCCTGGCGCTATAACACAGGTCGGTTTTGATTTTTCCAATTTGTTGCGAGATGTTCTGGCGGGAAAAGCACCGCCTGCGACATGCACTTTCGCAGGAGATCAAGGAACGTTGGGAGTATGAACAGCCTGTACGCGATGTCGAACGACAACTTGCTGGTATCGAGGTAAAAGTCGACCCAGGGATACTTCTCGATATGATGCCGCCAGCGCAAAAGGAATTAGCTGATTTATTTCTTCCTCAATCAGGGACTACTATAGAGGAGGAGATGCGTAGTCGCAATAGGGCTACTCGGGCCGTTACGCTGTATGGTGGGATTGAAGAGGGTGGGATGAACCCTCTTCGAACCAAGTGACGGAGCGAAAACGTCATCCCGCCAGCTAAAAGCCAGCCCGATTGCGACGACGAAATGTTAGAAGCAGCGAAGGTATCGCTGTACAAAGAGAAGAGACTGAATGTTGGATTTACAGGCTCTTCGGCACGATGAGGAGAGGAGACTATCGACATGATAGGTATTGTCTTCATTATTGTCCGAGGTCGGTGTCACGTCTAGTCGGTTGAGTGCTACATATAAAGATGGCGCTAGCAGGGGTCTGTCTGTTTATGTAATCCCAACACTGAAGAGATGTTGGAAATGCGTCGGTAACCCTAATCTTACGATCGAAGAAAGGATATATGAATCTGGCCGTGAAGGCGATCTTAACAGGGGATTGCCTTACCTGCGAGCTTTGTCAGGTATCCCTAGTAGATAAGATGCATTTACAGCGACACGGTCTAGACATTCACGGGACGGTGACGTAAAGTTGATTCTCGGAATGAGGAGGATATTTACAGCGTTGGCGATCGTCGTACGCGAACGTAGCGTACACGTATCTTTATTCAGTACAAGCACATGAGGCCGGTGGTGTCTAGCAGGTTGGGCTCGCCGCTGTGCTGTGTCGCAAGCCTCTGTGCTATCGAGGTCGTTCACGGTGGCTTGCTAGTTGTTGGGCGTGCAAGGACAGATCGTTATCGACGCACAGTGGGCGTGCATCATGGGTAGATGGCCTTTCTGTAGGCTGACGAAAAGGCTGAGAGCTGAGGAGCATGTGTGGTGGAGGGGTTGCGCCGCAGATCGTGCACCGCTAGTGATGTTGCGTACGCCTTCCGTTTCCATATCTTAGTGCACAGTGTGCGGGCAAGGCTGTGCCAGAGACTGAAGTTAGAGGGCTGTAAGTCTAGTTCACCCATCTATACAATGTTGTTATGGTGTTCAGCGGGGCGTTGACTGAATCTGGGGCGTTGAGTGCACGGACACGGTGCGTCATCGCATTCAGTTCCGCATCCGGAAATGTGAAGAAGCTAATCAAGCCGAAGAACGCAACAGACATTCTCGATTATTTTGTGATCGGCCACTTCATAATCTGGCCAAGATTGGGGCCTTTCGGTGGCCCTGTGGCTCTAGCCGCCTTCAGGCCGCACGCAGTGATACTGATTGTGGGCGATGGAAGAGGAGGCCATCCTGGCGAGCCACTACGGACCGATTGTGCCACCTACATCCTCCTCTCACGCCTCCACATGTACATGTGCCTTTCAGAGCGGGTCAAAGTACTGGCAATTGTGGTTCGTTCTATGGAGAGTGATAACTAACAGAACCACAAGCAGCGTGTGCGCGGACGATCCAAGCCATGCCCCTCGAGCACCTACGCTTGCCGAGGCTGAGGCTACCTGTTCAAGTCTCACACATTTAAAAGACAAGAAAAAGGGAAACAGAGACCAGAAGTGATTAGTTGTTGCGGCACATTCGCAAGCGATACTCCAAATGGCGGAGTAAGACATGTAAGCTTCTAAACTTAGATCTGCGTGTGAAGAAAGGCCACTTTCGACGTTTGCGCGGAGCCCATTTCGCACTCCGCACTCAGCAGTCCATACCCTCCACCCTTCATTCCACTCTTAGCCTCTCTTTGACTAGGCCTATGTGGTTGCGCCCGCCCTTTGTCTCCATTTCCTCTCCTTCTGCACACTGTCGCTTTCCCTGTTATTGCGTTGCCTGTAAAGACCTTCGTTCATCATGCGCTCCATACTCATGGTAAGGAACATACCCTCAACAAGACTGCAGGACTGTTTGCCATCAACGAGGCGGCCAACCAGCTGCAGGATCCGCCATGTATAGCTATTGATGGAAAATGCTTCCCAACACTAGCAGCCAGCGTGCGATCTTCTCAGACTCGCAGTCGGCGCTGCTATCGGTACTGTAGAATTGCCACAACTGCTTCGTTTCCAGAAACAAGTTCCGAATGAAAAGGTTTGTTTCGCACTCCACCCATAGAGGCTCAATTTGCCCTCCATGCAGCTGAGGTTCCAGATCTGGACCCCCCCCCCTATTTTTACGCCAGACAAATGTCGACCCTATTCTATTTCGGCCCTAGTACTAAGGTGCAAGATCTAGTGCCTTTCTATTCTTATGCGAGACCTTTTGGGTAGTTGCTATCATAGCTTCCCTTAATCTTTCTTCAACCTCCGTTGCTTACACCATCCTTCCTTTCATGCGAATATTTCCGTTATGGAAATCACTCAGGTTTATGCTATAGTCGCTGGTAGCATCTTTCTCTGCCTTTTCATCCTCAGAACCCGCCGCTATATCAGATCATTTCTGAAGAGCGTGCAACTTAAAGCGTCTCTATATCTCATCCATCCGCAGCTGATCCACCGGCACCGATTCCTAGGCCCATGGAGCTGGGCTGATATACTATCACAGTTATTCTATATCGGTGTCAACATGTTTTGTATTGGTTTCAATGCTCCATCCGTCCATTCAGCAAGTCTGCGAGCCGCGGGTCTCTCTCTAGTTAACCTGATACCAGCTTTCGCCGGTCCCCACCTAAGCTTTCTAGCGGATATACTCGGACTATCCTTAGCTACCTATCGTAGAGTCCACCGTTCATTTGGTATAATGTCGTGTTTTCTTCTCAGCTTTCACGTTTTTACCATGTTAGCCAACAGGAAAACATTCCCTTTACACCAAGCGGAAAATCTCTGGGGGCTTATTGTAAGCACTTGATTCCCTCCCTTCTCCAAATTTCACTCGCTACAACTTACTGCCGAGCAGGGAGCATTATCTCTCTGCCTGCTTTTCCTTTTCTCTCTCCCATTCCTCCGCAAACCATCCTATGAGGTATTTCTCCGCACGCACCAATCGCTAGCAGTCCTGTCTGCGTATTCAATTTGGCAGCACTTGGGTTTAAAAACAGTATGGCCCAAGGTCTACCTCTTCCCCCAAATATACGTCTATATCTTCACTTGGACGTTCCTCTGCAATTCTCTTTTCCAGTCAGCGGCAATAATTTACCGAAATTGGCCAATGAAGTAGGGTTACTCTCGAGCTCATATCAGTCATGTTAATGACACAGTCAAGATTCGTTTGGTCTTATCTCGACCTTTGAAAGTTGAGCCAGGGCAATATATCTGTCTGTGGATCCCGACGGTAAGTTTTTGGTCCTTCCTGCAATGTCATCCTTTCACTGTGACTTCATGGTCGGAAGAGAAGCAAGACTCTTTGGATCTACTTGTAGAACCTCGTGGAGGCCTTACACGAAGACTACTCTATTATAGCAAAGCGGCGCAGAAAGCTGGTCGTAGCGTGTCGCCTTGTCTAGCTCTCTTCACCGGCCCACATGGGATTAGCGCATCGGTAGGAAAATACGAGACAGTTCTCATGGTAGCGAGCGGTTTCGGCATAGCTGCGCAGCTACCTCACCTCAAAAAACTTATATATGGTTACAACACCTGCACGACTCAAACTCGCCGTGTCCACTTAGTCTGGCAAGTAGAGACTGGTAAGCCTACAATTAGTGCCCGCGAATTTGGAACTTATGATTCGTAGATATTGGAATCGCGGTGCAGTCTTTCCTCAACAACGCTTTGGCAGATGATTCCTTGGATGAAGGCTGTGTGAGTATCTCCATATCATTATTGTTACATACATACCGACGTGAGATAGATTCTCAGCATCTCCATATATATCAAGAACGGGAGAATAGACAGTGTGCCAGTTGGTCGTCGTGCTGTACTATGCAATGGCTCTGCGGATTTTGCGGCGATTCTACAGGAAGAGATGTCTTGGAAGTATATCGAAAGAGTTCAAGGTGAAAAACCAGGAGATATGTTGGTCATGGGTAAGATGTTCAGTCCTGTGACGCTGTCAATTTGCTAAATTTTTATAGTGTCAGCGACGGATCGAGTGCGGGATCATCTGCGGAGTCTAGTCCGTGGCTATTTGAACGATAATGTTCGACTCCTAGAGCTAGAATATCAACCGACGATGGAGTCAGCACTGAGGTCAGCGGGAATAGATATGAATCGTAAGAAGGCGGTAGTATAGATTATTCTCTAATGAACAGTAATTGCCCGCTAAATACGTGCAAAAGAGCTTCAATTGAACCCTATGAAAGCACCAAACACTCAGCGCTCCTCAAATTATTTGAATCTACAAGCATATAGTTGCCCTGGTTTAGGAAGTCTGCCAGCTTCCCAAAGGAGCAGATTTCTGGGAGTTCGAATCTCGCCACCTACTTGCATATTCTGAGTGGCCAATCAGAAAGTACCATAGATCAAGTTCGCCTGTTTTGAAATCCGAGCATACAATTGGTTCGTACGCATGCCTTCGAAGTCCACTAGAAGGGTATCCCCCAGAGTACCCTAACTATAAGGGGGTCGCAGCAAATGACTGTCCAGCTTTGGGGGCAGTACTTTATGAGACTATTCCTACGACATCGGGTGTAAAGAAGCTGGCCTGCGATGCTGCGTTGCTGGTAGATGGAAAAACAAAACGTTCCACCAAGGACGAGAGGATGGAATTATTCGAATATCGTTGGACGGACAAATGCGACGAGTTGTTCAAAGGGCTTTCCAAAGCCAAAGTACGCATTGAGAAGAAAGTTTATACATCACCACATTGCTAACTATACTGAAGGCAGGTGATATTAAGTATACTGAAGGCAGGTGATATTAAGTATACTGAAGGCAGGTGATATTAAGTATACTGAAGGCAGGTGACATTAAGAATGCTGTGGAAACATACACAAGACAAACGATTCCAGACAGAAGACCCGATGAACAACGCCCACTACCAATGCTACTCGTCCTTGAGACCGGCTGGGTGACAACAATACAAAATCAAATCGTCATTCTTGTATCTCTCCAATCGTCTGAGGATACATTCAAGGACGCAAAGCTTCAGGTCCGGAATGACGTAAGGAGCGGGGAAGATAACCACTGCAGCGAGACGGAATGGATGCTTGGCTCAATTACATTGCTCTTTGGGGGCGTAAGCTTCCGAACGGAACCCGCTGGGATTCCTTCGGTCATGTTGACATTTCCTACATCGCCCCTGCATACAGAACAAGAGGGTGTGGTGTACCACGGTTACCACAGACATATCTGGAAACCCACGCTGTATCCGCCAGATGGTACCAAAAGTCCTGGATCTCTCATCTTCAATCCACCCTTCCTCCAAATTCAAAGTTCATTCCGATCCCTAGAAAATCGACGACCCGCACGTACAGAACCGGGAGTAGCACCGACACCCCGTCCCAATCCTACCCATCCGATCAATCGAGTCCGAACTCGCCTGCATCCGCTGCTCAGACAGCCTTACCCTCATCCTAGATAGCTCATTCTCCCGCGCAACATTCGCAAGCCGCGCCTCCTCCATTTGCTGCTGCTGTGCTGGCTGCTGCTGTCCCCACGGCGTCTGCCGCAGCGCCGCCTGCGTGTCTGCTCGAATCGCACGGTCCAGTGCTTGCATGCGCTCCAGGGTAACAGGCGGCATGCCTTCCGCAAACGACGTGCCGTTTGTGAGGTAGCCTGCACA
Source organism: Pseudopyrenochaeta lycopersici (assembly GCA_003313425.1). Classification (NCBI taxonomy): domain Eukaryota; kingdom Fungi; phylum Ascomycota; class Dothideomycetes; order Pleosporales; family Pseudopyrenochaetaceae; genus Pseudopyrenochaeta; species Pseudopyrenochaeta lycopersici. The sequence continues at coordinate 159,440 of NHZP01000062.1, forward strand.
CATTGTGCGAGCGTGCGGGCTGAGGACGAGGGTTTTCATTGTGTGCAGGCCAATGTTGTCTCTGAGCGTGGGCATGATTGTGTTGAGTTCGGGGTAGTTTGATAGAGAGTAGGAGCATGCGTTGTTTTGGGTGAGCATGAAGTAGTCGCCGCCGAAGCCGAGGGATACTATTCTTGGGGCATCTGAAAATTGCCCTGCACTGTTCAGCTTCTTTTGGAGCTCTGCGTGCAGTCCGGCGGGCAGATTGTCTCCGGCGAACGAGGTGCCGTCCAGCGCAAAGTACGATGTCCCGCTTAGCCCGAGGGTCACTGATAGTTGTACGAAGTTGCGAACGTGCTTCCCTGATGCATCTTTCTCATAGAGCCAGTTCGTCAAGGCTTGTGGGATGTGTTGACTGGCGATTTGTGTTTTGCCATTGGTGGCTTTGTAACTTAGGACGTAGCTGTCATTTGGCCCTATTGCTAGGCAGTATGTTTTTGCGACGACTTGTCCATTGTATATGTGCCCAAGGCCTGCTGGGAGGTTCTGTAGTTCTCTCCGGCTAGGGCATTCGAACATGTAGCCGCTCTGCGGGCCAAATGCAAAGACGGTGTCGCACATCGTGGGCTTTCTGAAGCACGAATACAAGAGCTTTTAGCGAACAGTTTTCAAGAGCAATAGGAGAAGGATAGAGCGAGAGAGGGCCCAGGCTGATAAAACCCATAAATATTTGCGAGAAGGCTGAGAATTCTGGGTTACGTGCGTACGGGTTGTCAGCTTGCGGACGCCACTTGTCGCAATTCGTTTCAATTCATAACTCCGTCCACAAAGCCAAGCAGCGGGCATTAAAATCAGTCACATACCACTGTATACGCGCTCCATAGATTATTTAACTAGAATACACGCCTTTTATTTCTTGCGTATCCCAATGATTTTATCGCCATTAACTCTCCTGCATTTCTTGCACTAGAGACGAATAGTGCTCAGAGCACGCGACAGTAGTAGGATGCTCTGGGCCAAGTGCACGCTCGTATCCGCTCCTTGCTCTTTGATATAGTACTGAAGCAGCTTCGTATTGACGCTTATGATGATGAAGAAAAGCGAGGCAGTATACGCTGGTCAGCGTGTCTGTTTCTCCGTGCATTCTATACCTGTTAGGCAAGGTGCAATTTCTCGAAATACTGAGCAGACATTACTCCCTGAAGACATAGCAATGCGCGATCAGTATGGCCGGGGAAGAATATTCATCGAACGGGATCGTTCGCGGATTGAGAAGGCCGCCGAAGCAGGACGCGGGCGCTGCAAGCTTCTACTGAAAGCCGCGAATCATTTCAGCCCACTGTGGCTGAAGCACAAAGGGATACGGCATGCAGAGGACGGAGAGCCGGCTTGGACGCGGATGTGGATCTGGCTCGAGCATGGTTTCAATCCAAGATGCAGGGTATTGGGGCGGTCGTATGCGAGCTTCGAGGTGTATGCTGGTTTAGATTTGAAAGAGCCCTCTCCCACGCCAGCGTCCGAGTCTGCTATAAGATTCCTCGAAGAATGCTTTGCCAAATGCCGCTCAGATCACCCACTTTGCTCATCGAGTAAAACCTCGAACCCGACGCGACTGCTCGAGATTGGGAGTAGGACTGGCGCAATCAGATTGATCGAATCCAAGGAGAGCTCCGAAAGCTATTCGTACGCCTGCCTAAGTCATTGCTGGGGTGATGGCCACACTTTGAAAACAACAAGCGAGACTTTCCAGAAACGGATAGGTGGCATCAGGTGGTCTGAACTGCCCCCTAGCTTTCAGGACGCCATTACAGTGTGCATGTGGCTAGGTATAAGGTACATCTGGATCGATTCACTTTGTATCGTCCAAGGCGACCAGTCTGATTGGGAGGCCGAGTCTGGCCAGATGGCAAGAATATATGAGGACGCAGTTCTGGTCATAGCTGCATCATCATCCCCGTCGAGTCGCAGTCCGTTCCTTCGGAGGACCAAGGCAGCTTTGGCATCGATTGAGCTCGGGAAGTTGAACGAAGGGAATAAGGAGCAGAGCATTAGTGCTCGCATGCTCCTAGGCAATGGAATCCACGACGATTACGAAGCCCAGTACGGAGAGCGAGATCCCCTTGACGGACGCACGTGGGCGCTTCAAGAGCGGCTGCTTGCCACGTGCCTTATTGCTTTCTCGAACGACGAATTACAGTGGCGTTGCAGGACGCATTCAGTGTGTGAAAGTGGCCATCGTTACATGTATTATCATCACCTAAGTATGAACTTTATGACACCTGGCGGCGAGGTCTTCGTAACTTGGCACGAGGTAGTCAAAGAAGTGTCCAAACGGTTGTTAACTCGACCAAGTGACAAGTTACCCTCGATTGCTGGAATCGCTTCGAAGATCCATGAACGGACAGGCTCGGCATACATCGCTGGCTTGTGGAAGGACAATTTCATGGAGGACCTTTGTTGGGAGCGCCATTTGTGGGAGTCAAGACCATGGACACCTACGCGGCAATGGCGTGCGCCCTCATTCTCCTGGGCAGCGGTAGAAGGCAACGTGTATTATCGTCCAGGAAATGACGCCTACTCAAATACCACGTACCTGACCGAGCTTATCGATGCCCATTGCACTCCAGTCACCAACCGCAGCCCATTTGGCGAGGTCAAGGACGGGTTTGCTACGTTGCGCGGACCGCTGCTAAAAGGGAAGATGAACGTCCATCCGTTTGCTGGCTCAAGATTCCTGTGGACAAATGAGTTCAAGGTTGGAAATTGGGTCGTCCCCTTCTGTCGCGACGTCAAATTTGCCGAGGGTGAAAATGTGCCCGTATCAAGTGACACTCAAGACCCAGGTATTGATGATGCGGCTATTAAAGCATCCGTGTCCGACGCCTGGATGATGGTGGTCGGATATTGGACCGAATACACCATCAGGAGGCGGCAGATGTTCTTTTCATGCATTATCTTGCGGAGTTCCAAGCGCCGAACAGGGGCTTATGAGAGGATTGGATTCGTGAATACGAGTTGGCCGCCGGGATCCTCCTCCAGGAGAATTAGTGACTATCCGGATATTGTACCTGTCCTGTTCCAGAATGAGGGCAGGACCGAATTCACACTGGTGTAGTCATCGCTCCTTTCAGTCTGCGCAGCGCCAGTGCAACCTTTGTCGCCTTGCCGGCCTTATTGGCCAGGTGTGCCTTGAACCGGAGCTCCTTGTCGAGCGTCACTCCAAGGAGGTTGACCTCGTCTGTCGGCAGGATCTCCTTCTCTTTAAATCGCAGCGCTGTCGTGCTTTCCCGGGCTGCTCCTTTGTATCTCGTGAGGTGGATAAAGGATGTCTTCTTTGCATCGAATACAGCTCCACTGGTGCGCTCCCACTTCTCCAGCATCGGCACCACCTCGTTCTGGATGCTAAGCGTGTTTCCCTCTGCTGATGGGCCAATCACCCACGCCGAGTAGTCGTCCACGAAGGCCATCGAGCTGCCGTTCTTAGGCGCGCTCTGCTAGGTCTGCGTTGAAAAAGAGGAACAGGATCGGGGCGAGCGCCGACCCTTGAGTTGTTTCTGAACAGCATGTGACGAGGTGGCGTATATGCCTATAGGCAAATACAGTTGGAATGTGGTAGCAGGCTTGATTGTAAAGACTAGCCATCTAGGTGTTCTTATATAGACAATAGACCTGGTTGCCTACTAGGCAGCTATAGGCAGCCACACGTGATCATGGGATTCAACTAATACGCCACGATGGAGTCTGTGGCTTGTCTGCCTTCGTAGGCAGATACAGCCCACGTGTATATAAGTACTCAGAAAACTATAGGTCAAACGATACACTTGAAGAATCACATTTTCAACTCCTTGCGGAAGGCCAGCCTGCGGTAGTGTCCGCACATCCGACGTGTAGTTGTTGACGAGGATGCACGCTCGCCGGTCCGTGCAGAAGTCCTGTACCCACCGAACGATCTCTTCTGGGATCTGCCGGTGTCGCAGTCTCCTGATTTCTGGGCCCGTCGCCACATTGTTGTACGCCCCTTTGACATCGAACGACACCAGCGAAAGCGTCTTCCTCCCTCTCCATGCCTTGAACACGTCTTCGCAGAGATACGAGAGCGCGCGCGTCGTCAACCGCTGCTTCCTCGCCCCAAAGTGTGTCTTCGGCAGCAGGCTGTACTCCTCCACCAGATACGCGATCCTCTCGGCCACCAGCGACTCGAGGGCCTTGCCCAGCGTCGGGAGGAGCGAGATGGGCCGGTAGTTGTTCGCGATCGTGTAGTCTCCCCGCTTCGGCTTCTGCAATGGTATGATCTTCGCAATCTTCCATTCCTGCGGCACCTTTCCCATCTCGAGCGACCTGGCGAAGAGCTGCGTGATTACATCGCCTAATACGGGCCAGAGCTCTCTCCATACGCGCGCTGGGAGGCCGTCCCTTCCCGGTGCTTTGTCTGGACTCGCCCTGAACACCGCATTCTTGACTTCGTCTTTCGCAATAGGCATCTTCTCTCCCGAGTCACCGTCGATTGGCCTGATCCACAAGGCCCAGTCGATAATCTCGAAAAGCTACCTCCACTCATTAATGACTTGGGACAATCTCTAACAAGCGACACTAAAGTTACCAATGTGCCTAGGGAAGGACTCTGCAAATGCGAGAACGAATCTGTTGAAGGGGTTCGTGTTTGCTGGTCGGACAGTATAGTAGTCGCGAATCGTAGATGATGTTAACGACAACACTATAGCAGAGGGAGATGCACTTAAGAGTGGATTAGAGGCGATTGCTCAAACAATTGGTCATTGCAGAGAACAGCTAAGAAACATCGGGAACCTCCCTGGATTCATCGAGCGATGTAACATCACGATAGCTACATTCTCTAGCATCTCTCGAAGCTTCTATGCAGCGATACATAGAGTATATATACATGTGCATCCCCGTCCCTCTCTATGGAATAGAGGGATAGAGAAAATAAGCTATAAAAAAGAAGAACAGACCTTTGGCTAGTGGTGCGGGAGATAGTTACGAGTAAGCCTGAGGTCTAGACTACAAATCCATACTCTTCCAGACCCAACACCTACACCAACCATAGTCCCGCTCACAGACGAGCATGACGGTCGATACTCTGATGGCACCCACAGCATGTTGTCGCCAGCATACTGGATCCATTTCTTGTCTGAGCTAACGCCAGTGCCGACGTATAAGGGGTGCTCAGGTACTGCTATATCCCTTATGCTAGAAACCTCTGAGCTCTGAATATCGATGGTTCCTGTTTCAGTGTAGAGGCAAGAACCAGTAGGGTTAAAAGATAAGTCGAAAAGAGTCTTGCCAATGTTAAGCGTCCGTAGGCATGCGCCGCTGCTCACATCCCAGATCTTGACCGTGTGGTCGTATGATGCTGACGCCAGCTGCGTCGAGTCGTGCGAGAAGGCTACTGAGCTGACCCAGCTGCTATGGCCCTCGAGCGTCCGCAGGCACGCGCCGCTGCTCGCATCCCATATCTTGACCATGTTGTCGTCCGATGCCGACGCCAACTGCGTCGAGTCGTGCGAGAAGGCTACTGACCTGACCCCGTCGCTATGGCCCTCGAGCGTCCACAGGCACGCGCCGCTACTTGCATCCCAGATCTTGACAGTGTAGTCGTATGATGCCGACGCCAGCTGCGTCGAGTCGTGCGACAAGGCTACTGAGCTGACCTCGTCGCTATGGCCCTCGAGCGTCCGCAGGCACGCGCCGCTACTCGCATCCCAGATCTTGACAGTGTAGTCGTTTGATGCTGACGCCAGCTGCGTCGAGTCGTGCGAGAAGGCTACTGAGCTGACCCCGTTGCTATGGCCTTCGAGCGCCCACAGGCACGCGCCGCTACTCGCATCCCAGATCTTGACAGTGTAGTCGTATGATGCCGACGCCAGCTGCGTCGAGTCGTGCGAAAAGGCTACTGAGCTAACCCCGTCGTTATGGCCCTCGAGCGTTCGCAGGCACGCACCGCAGCTCACATCCCAGATCTTGACAGTGTAGTCGTTTGATGCTGACGCCAGCTGCGTCGAGTCGTGCGAGAAGGCTACTGACCTGACCCCGCTGCTATGGCCCTCGAGCGTCCGCAGGCACGCGCCGCTGCTCGCATCCCATATCTTGACCGTGTGGTCGTTTGATACCGACGCCAGCTGCGTCGAGTCGTGCGAGAAGGCTACTGACCTGACCCCGCTGCTATGACCCTCGAGCGTCCGCAGGCACGCGCCGCTGCTCACATCCCAGATCTTGACCGTGTGGTCGTCCGATGCCGACGCCAGCTGCGTCGAGTCATGCGAGAAGGCTACTGACCTAACCCAGCTGCTATGGCCCTCGAGCGTCCGCAGGCACGCGCCGCTACTCGCATCCCAGATCTTGACGGTGTTGTCGTCCGATGCCGACGCCAGCTGCGTCGAGTCATGCGAGAAGGCTACTGACCTGACCCCGTCGCTATGGCCCTCGAGCGTCTGCAGACATGCGCTCCAGCTGTCGCTCAGAGTTGGCCTAACGCTAATTCCTTCTAGCTCTTCGTACTGGAATAGCTGTCTGACCGGACTACCCGTCGGACTGAACAGGAGCGCAGATGCATATGTCTGAAGAGGGTAACCTTCGATCGCCCCTTTGTGGTACATGATGAACCGCCGTGCGTCTTGAACAAGATGAGCAAGTCCATCTTGGTCACCTATCTCCTACTAGCATTAGCATCTTGGTTACATCGCACGTACACGCAGATCCTGAGTAATATACCTGCACCAGTGACCACAGTCTTGTCATTGAGATGACGCCATGCTCCACACTCTTGCAAAGACTAAGCCCTTCTAGCCAGTAGAGATACTTTTTCCTCAGAAACTTATTGATAGCGCCTGTAAATTGCAGGCCACTTACACAGTCTCCTGAAAGCGTAGGCTTTGAGTCGTAAAGATGATCAATCCAGTAAACGCATGGATAGCGTGACGCTGCTAGGGGGTCTGGTTCAGGCGGTTTCACGTCCTCAACAGAAAACCCTGGCGCTTCTAGCTTGTACATGTCTTTGCGCAGTGTCCTGGACAGAGTCGCCAGTGACCTCGAAAAGACGACTCGATGGGTGGCTTTGGTCCCATTGGGAAAGACCTCGTCATGCGCCTTTGTAAATAGGAAATCCTTTGCTGACTGATGCACAAAGTAGACTGTGTCTTGTCGAAGAGTAAGGAACGATCCGCAAAGGCTAACAATCTCCCGCACCGACTCTAGGTCGTCGACCAAGTCATCAAGCTGCTCGACGAGCGCAACTAATTCGGGGAGTGTAACAGGTCGATACAAGACTGCGGTCGAAGCCAGTACGTAGCGACAGATCTCGGCGTCGTCTGAGTCATTCATCTCGTGCATCATCCGCTTGTACAAAGCGTCTAGCCCAGGCGGGAACGACGCTAGCTTCTTTAGCACGTGCCGACTCGCCGTGACTTTAAGTTCTTGGCACACTAACGCTACCCAGAGGAAGGTATCGTTCGCGTTGGACGTTAAGTGCTGGAGCACGGCGTGTCGAACCTCTGCTTTGTACTGCTTGTCCTGCGCCAGCTGATCTACCTTTTGATGGATGAAGACCGCAACCGCAGCCGCAACTGACTTCGCGTTCAGTTCGAGGCTCAGTCTTTCTTTGTGTCCTGCCCTCTCTAGCTGTGCTTCGATATTTGGCCAGTTACGGCTTGAGATAATCCACTTGACGCGGGCAGACGCAGACGACTGCTGTGCGACGAACTTCAGCAGCTTTGGCAGATCAGTGACGCACTCGTCGAGGGCGTCGATGATCAGATATGTCGAGTTCAGGCTCGGGTCTTGGAGCACATCCTTGAAGATTTCTGCCAAAACTACCCAGGCATTTGCGTCTTCGAACAATGATTTGCCGGCGAGGTCGTGTTTCTTGCGGATGTGCGATGCAAGCGATGGTTGCTGGCTCACGAGCATGTACAACAGCCCCCGTAGCACAGCTGTGGCGCTATTGATGCGCGAGTCGGTCGCCTGGCAGAAGAAGTACGACAGAAGGGCAGTTCTGGGCATCGAGCCTTGCAGCTCGTCGATAATGCCGCAGAGCAGCATCGTCTTCCCTTTGCCAGGATCGCCTTTCACCCACAGCAATCGGCCGTGCGGATCCTGTTGCCATTGTTGGAAGGAGGTGTTGTCAAGGACCCAGCGGTACGAGTCTGCCAGCAGTCCGCCCTTCGTATCCTCAATGCGCTTCTTGTCATCATGCGGATCTGTCTGGCGTATGTCTCGAATGCAACTTTCCAGCTTATGGAGCTCGTCCATCAGACGTCTAAAGGCGCCGGCTGCACCCTCGCCATACATTGGCGCTAACTCGACGCCCAAGATGCCTTGTAGCGAATATGCCCCATCTTCTTCGCGTTTGGTCTGCCGACCCTCTTTCCACTGCAACCGCTCGTTACTGCTGAACTGGGACAGAGGGGTTCCTTCCAGTGCAAGGGGCCGGATGCCCGTGATCTCATGAATCTGCTGCTTGAGGGAGGTCTTGTCACCGAGCCTTTTCCCTTGGCACGAGAAGAACTCGACTGAGCTGGGAGCAAGAAGCTCCTGAAGTGTCCAACCGCGCTTGAACCACTTGCTTTGCCGGAACTCTAACTCCCATGACGGCGCGTTCGCTTCTTCGTCGCTTTCGCAAGGTGAACAAGACACGTCTGACAAGTAGACGTAGCAGCGAGCTGCGTTGTGATACCAGCGAAACATAGACCGAATAGCTAGTGAGTGCTCAGCCTTGTTCCCCTTGTTGATGCAACAAGTATCAACCCAGAAGTACTGCAGACTGTCTCGTCTTGCCTGTTCACCACAGAACTGAACCTTATGGGGGATCTGCTTGCAGCCAGAGTTGTCCTTTCCAGCGATCCTTGCTACATCTTCAAAGGCCAACTCCTCCGCATCCTTTCCCCATGCGTGGGAAAGTATCGCATAAGGTGGTACTGTGTCCGCGCCGACCAAGTCAGCGGTGATAGTAAGCCCTCCACATTCGCCGTACTTCAAAAGACGCATCGATCAGTGTGGATGTGTGGCAAGCGCATGCAATACGAACGAGACAGGAGGCTTAATGCGGCAGCCTGGTGGAAAGATGCGATAACCAGCTTTCCTAGCTCCCTCTTAGGTTAGCATGTAGACGGAGGACGAATAGCTATTACGATATTAGGTCGACCTACGGAAAACAGTAATCCGAAGCAGTGTTAGGAGCTGAAGCTGGTGCTTGATGTGTTCTTTGTTTACTGATGGCGTCGCGTCAGGCCTTAGGCGGGGTAGACGTGGTGAGACGCACGCACAAAATGCCAGTCGCAAGGCTGTAAGGCGGCTGCGTCGAAGACAACGTGGATCGAGGATATAGGTGGATGCTTAGCGCTTATTTGCGAGCAGGGCGGCAGAGAACCGACTCGTCCCACATTGCGACTCTATCAAAGTTAGCTCAAGAAACGATACAGTAACGTGTTCCACCACCTAGTGGGCCACCCAACCAAAACGCGTGACAGTTCAACGACAGTAGCTGAACAACAACACAATAAATCTCTATAGAATTGCATAATAAGCTAGTAAATTACTGTTTACACTGTCTCCTGTTGTGTCCTTGTTCATGACAATTGCTGCAAGATGGAGGTGCACGCTTGCGTACCTAAGTAGGCCTATCTTGACAGGCACTCTCAAGAGCCAAAGCAGCTGTTGTACGAAGGAGCTCGTTTTTTTTTTGAGTTTTGGGCCCGTGCGCTGCCCACCAAAATGCGATCGCCTCCCTCGTCCCATACAGTCACATGAAAAAAGTTTCTTCCGCTAAGCGATTTTACACCAAAACTACCACTTTTTATACTAAAATCGCTCGCTATCTGTTTGGGACCGAGAATAGAATTGGTCGGTAGAGATGGCAGTCCGGTGCCGCCACTTTCCCCCACAAGATTGCCTTCCATATCTCGATCGGAACTCTCTTCAAACTGGAATGGAGGAACGACGAGGACCCATTAGGTTCGTTGTTACGATAAACTACGCAATATTTATGGACTAGAACACCAGGAGATTATGCAGCTTACTACGATTGGCGATAGTTTCCTTCGGCAAGACGCTGTGGACTTCATCAATCACTTCTATAGTAAATGGAATGCAGATAACCCTTAGGCACGCTTACAGTGAGTAATCCAACATCGGGACGCTCACGTACAGAAAAGATACTCAAAAGCCTGCACTGCGCTGAATCGATCGAACACAATGCGGCCATTGATCCTGTCAAGCTTAGAATGGCAAGAATCATCCTTTACCACCAGTACCAGCAGAAATGCAACGAACTCAAAGGAGACTCCCACCTATCGAGCCAACTTTCTTAGGGTAGAGGTGTAGCGAGTGTAGCGAAGGACTTCATTCTAGAGACGATCTATAAGTGTCACCACAAGGACATGAATGTGGACTTAAAGAAAAAGCGCAAAAACAGTTTGAAATGGCACATAAGATTAGGCAAGAGATGGTCTTACGTGGCGTTTTACCTAGGGCTAGGAATCATTTTGACCTGCAGCAACGACTTAGAGCTTTCTATGTAAGTCATGGATAATCACGCAAGCGCACGCATTTGGCTCACCAAATTGCTCTAGCAACGATACCGGAACATTTCTGGACCGAAATTTGATGGCTCTTTTGACATACTTGCTACATGGGTATCCGAGAGGCGTTCAGGTCAGCCAAATGGCTGACTCGCTAGCCAAAGCCATGATGGAAGGAGCCGTACTGCTTGAACTTTCAATGGCTATTGCTGCAGTGCGTGGCATGAGCGGATACCAACAGGAAGAAGAAAAGTCTACCGTCGAGATTCAAGATGAATGGCAGCTAGTGGAACGACCTAGAGGTTTCGTTCGTGTAATATCCGTGTAGAACAGGTTCGAGGCAACTGATGAGGATGACCTAATCTTGCAGGGGGTCCTACGGAAACCGACGTCCTCAAATCCAACTAAGACGTAGCTAGTACATTTTCATCGTTTGGCTTGGGCCTTCTTGGGTATAATGTATTAACCCAATCATACCCGTCTCTTCTTCTTTTGAGGGCACATCTTGGGATCTTTGACCGAAGGATAACTTTTCACAATACCAGATGAAGGGACATTTTATCAGTCGCTCCCAGCATATCTGTCGATATCCGTATCCTAGCTCGCGTTCCTTGCATAGCCTGCGGAGTCCTGTTTGATTGCTGTGCACACTGTTTGACATCTTATCCAGCCCCGAGGCTGCTCTGATCGGTCTATTGACGGTGTAGAGGGCAAGGCGGTAAGATTCCTAGTGCTCGTATCGCTTGCTTGACTCATCATCACATCTCGATGTTCGATGGTGACATGGCGACGACTGCTGACTTTGATACGGTTCATAGGCACTACATCCGTTTTGCACCTCCTACTATCCTTATGTGGCTCTCCGGTCGGGTTCCATGGACCGTTCTTTCCAGTGGGGCCAGAGTTACTGTTAAAGTTCGTTGGGAGATTGAAATATCGACGGAAGAAGACTTTCAATGCAGGAGCAGATGCGCATATAACTCCAAGATCCGCTTCCAGTGTCGTCCAGATCCATGCGTAAAAGGCGTACCATGTAATGTCGTACGTGCCATAGTAAATGTAGATTGCATAGTACGTGCGCATGATGCCACAGACGCATGTCCTAACACGAGTCAGTATTTTAATTCAATTGAGCTACCGGCAATCAACTTACAGCAAGCCCACTCCAAATATACCTATCAACGCAGCTTTTTGGCATGTTTCGATTTGCAAGTTCCACACCAGTATCATTGGTAATGTGCAGATAAGTAAGTCCTGCAAGGTGCCAATGACGGTAACAGACACAATTACTGCAGCTTCATCAAGACTTCTCAACTCATTCTGAAGCCTCCAAGAAGAGTCATAAATGTGCCAATATCCCTCGACTGGGCTGTACGAAAATATGATAAGGAATGTGAATATGACAGTGGAGCAAACCACGAACGCAATGGAAGCCCACACCCAGTACAGGAAGACCTTCGAAATTGAACCGTTTGTGAGGCGTCGGTAGAAGCAGAGAATTGAAATTTTTATCAGTGTTGTTGATTCCAGGTAAAGGATTTCAATTGCTAGAGTGATCTGGCGGCTAGTAAGTGCTTTTTCAGATTTGCGGGTTGTGAACATTTACCTGCCGAGTAGTGATTAAAGTTCGTGGAATCTGATCCCAGACATGCCATTGGAAGCCATATGTACGAATGCCTATAAAAGATTAGAATCAGTATCCTGAGTTCTTAACGATGCGCCATTTACCAAGGATAACTGCTACGGTCGATCCCACCACAAAAATCATCGCAATCGATATCAACAAGTCGTCCAGTCCCGCGTTCTTGGCTACCATCAAGCGAGCCCACATACGCGCAGAATATACAATGAATGTGAATATGAGAAAAGCAATCAACATGATTGGGGACCCCCAACCCCTTGTTTCTGGATTCACATTGTTTGGTCTAGGCCAGGAGCTGATAACAGATAGAGGAGGGTATAGACCCCCAGCGCGAGCGAAGAGAGCAGCTACACTGTTATTATTAGCCATACTATGGTGATTGCTTAATGAGCGCTTTTATGCAAAAGTTGAAAGGAGAGGGAGAACATGCAGCGCCGATGAACAAAGGTGTGACACCAAAACATAAAGGTGTCAACTGATGGCTTTTGCAATTGGTGGGAATATCCTCTCTTCAACCCCAGCTCAAATACGAGATGAAGCATCCTAGGGCACACATTCCCGTACTCCACGTGGGTAGGTGAACTGGGAATCGAACGAAGAAGAAGACGACAAACAGAGCTTAGTGTGGCGTTTATGCATGGAAAACACGTGCAATACGGACACGGGTCGCCTGATGTGGCACTTGCATGCATGGGGTTGCTCAACATGTGGAGTACCGTAAAAACTTGCCAGCTTCGCCGAGCGCTAGTAGGGGGGGTCCCGCCAACAGTGGAGAAAAGGTAAGCGGGCAAATAGCAGCCCCGGAATGTGCCCGGACCTGTGTCAGACCACCCTGGAACTTTTTATTAGCGCCGAGCACCTAAACTGTTCGAAGGCAGGTCGCAGCACGTCTGTAGCTCCCTTTTACTTACTTATCGAATTGCCCACAATGCCTCGTACCCCTCTCAGCCAGCTCACCCCTGAAACTCTCAATTCTCAGCGTTCTGTCAACATCAGATCTGGACGTAAGAAACGATCGTTTAAGGATCTGATTAGTATGGGGCCCTCATATAAACCTGATCCTCCTCAAAAACGCTGCTGGCACACTGTATCGCCAAGAAAGAAGATCAGGATTATCCTATATCTCCTCCATCACCGGATTGAGGAGCCTGAGGTGCGCCTAGGCATTAAACAGAAGCAGCGTTGCCTGCAGGGGCTTGAGTGGGATGGCTATTTAAGGCCTCCAACTGCAGAAGAGACTGGTGCTCACTTTAAGGTACCCGCGCGTACTATAAGAGATATATGGTATAAGAGGTACTCTGTTGTGCAGCTGAGTCGAGGTAGCCGCCGAGAGGTATCAGAGGGGAGAGGTGAGAGGCACCCTGAGCTTGAACTTGAGCTATTTCGACAATTTGTTGAGTGGAGACAGATGGGACGGAAGGTATCGAGGTTTTGGTTTCAACGCAGGGCGAGGCTGCTATACCAGACGCTGTACAACAAGGAAGCTGAACAGCCTGTTCAAGTAAGCTTTTACTAGTAAATTATATATATTTACTTACGTTTAGTGGCAGGATAGCTTCAAGTTCTCAAATGGCTGGTTTCAAGGCTTCTGCCGCCGTTGGGATATAACGTGGAGGCGTCTCACTCACGCCTCGCAGGAGCTCCCTGCTCACTATCTTGAGCTAGTGAATCGATTTCTTCGGTTTATACGTCGCAATTCACTTATTCAGACTGGTTTCTATACGTTTTGGCGCTTCCGGTTGTCTGAGATTGTGAATATGGATGAGGTGCCTATACCTTTTGAGTTCTTTGATGGTGCAACGTACCACCTCAAAGGCGAGCATACGATAACTGGATCAGTAAGCAATACTAGCTGGTCAAAGCGCCAGGCAACCTTGGTGTTGTACATCTTTGCAGATGGAGTACCACGATTGAAGCCAAAGCTGATATTTCATGGGGCTCCAGGCGGGCAAATTTGGCGGCAGGAGCACCAGCTTTGGGACCCTCGTGTTACCGTAGAGTTATCTGAAACAGCCTACAACAATGAGCAGCTGTTAGTTACGTGGTTAGAGAAAGAGCTGTTTAAGGAGCTTAGCGGCCGCGAGAGCTTACTAGTCATGGACTCTGCTAGCTTCCACAAAACTGAGCAAGTACGGCAGCTACTCAAGGCCAATCGAGTAACGCTTGCAGTAATTCCGCCAGGATGTACAGGACTGCTGCAGCCACTAGATGTTGCTATCAATAAACCTTTCAAGGCATTGTTGAGGAACCATCTCGAGCAAATCCTTGAGGCTGAGGCTGACGGTGAGGTGAGCGGCCGAGCTGCAATCTCAGCGAGACGTATAGCAGTTACTAAGGCTGTTGGGGATGCCTGGGATGAGCTTTGTGACCAGAAACGGCAGGTAGTAGTACAATCTTTTGTCCATACTGGCATCGCAGTTAGCCCAACTGGCTCTGACGACTATATGATCTCTATCAAAGACTTCGCTGGTCAGGTCGATTTTACTGGCTGGGAGCGAGCTGAGGAGGTTGACGAGGCTGCTGCAAGCCTTAAAATTGAAGAGTCTGACGATGGCTTTGGCTGGGGATTGCCAGATGATAAGGGCGAATTTTTAGGTCGCCAGAAGTACCTATATCAGTTAGAGAGTGTTCTTAACTTGCGATATTTATGCCGGCGGCGAGGCTTACCTAGGACAAGCCGCCTTAACAAGGTAGGCCTCATCGAGAAGCTGCTTCAAGCTGACGTAGCTGGCATGACTGTTGACCGGCCAATCTTTGTCGACGGGCTTGAAAATGAAGTCCCTGCACCAAAAATTACAGGGCAGTATTCCTGGAGTATCGAGTACGCAAGGGAGGCAAGGGAGGAGGAGATAGAGGAGCGTAAATGCGAGGGCGAGTTTGCTGGGTTGCTTAATAGATGAGGTTGTTGTTACTGGATAGATCTTTTGGTGTTGACCTTCTTGAAAGTTCTATCCTCACTTAATTAGGCCTAGCGCCAGCTACCTTTAAAAGGCCTCCAATCGCTCCAGGCAACAGGTTGTTACTACTATAGGGGTCTATTTTATATAGAGCAATCCACCTAACAATAGACTCGCTAGGTATAGAGAGCTCTTTCATGAGAGCACCAGCTTGCTACCTGCCAGCAACCCCAGCGCACGAGCCACCCCACCAAAAAACAACACCAAATATTCGACTCAAAGCCCGCCTCCAGGAGAATTGCTGGAAGAGGTTTTTTGGTGTTAAACTGAGATCAAGCACGATGGCGTTTCACTAGGGCCGCCCATATTACGTTGCATTTAGCATGATCCCGCTAGCAGGGCCCCCTTACTAGCGCTCGGCGAAGCTGGCAAGTTTTTACGGTATCGAATGGTCTGCCGCGGCGCCACCAACCCTTCTTTACGGTGGACGGCATTGACTCAAGCAACAGGCTTGCTTTTCCAGGAAGGCGGGATGCACTTGCCTCCATTGACGATTCAAATGCATGCAGCCTGGATCGAGGACATTCTCCAGGAGGGGCACTACTTGGCGAACTGGTGGCCAATGTTTCGGACTTGCAACTCACTTCGAGAAGACTTGCAGGCTCTTCCCCTGTAATTTTGAGACGGGTTGAAGCTGTCAAGGGTTTAGATGCCGCAATGCAAGGTAATCTGCACGTGCCAGGTCCAAAGGCACGGGATACTACCGTGTGCGCGTCCGGGAGAATGTTCGTTTGTGATGGAGAGTTCGTTGAGGTCGATGACGCGGTTGTCACGGCAGGGGTCTGTTGAACAGAGCTCTCTGCGCAGAGTCGCGCGTCGCGGCGCATGTCTGCCCACAGACAGCCCTTCTCGTGGTGTTCAAGTAATTCTTCCTCGGTGTAGGGTCCAACAGGATCCCATGATAGCACCTCTTCTCCGCAGGCGAAACAGCGGACGCTGTCGTGTCCTCATCGCAGGGATTGTGATAGAACCCGAGCCGGGCCAATTGCGGAGGTGTGAGATTTGTATGAGGGCAATCGTGGAAGGAGAGCTCTCTAGAGGGGATGGTGGCGAACTGAGTTGCGATGGGATGAAGATGGTGGCGTTGTTCGGCGTGCGCGTTGGTGTTCGTACTTGTAGTAGCGATTCGGTCGTGTCATTGGCTTTGGCGGTGTCGGGAAATTTGAGGGAGGTCGGCAACGAGGGGAAAGGGAAATATCCGGGCTGCAGGGCAGTCCTTGGTTTCTCCTTCTTGATCTTCTGTGGTAGCATCTTTTCCGGACCATTACAGTCGCCGGCGAGACATTCGCATGGTATAATAATCGACCAAAGCACGGGTCTCTCAACTTTGTTAGCACCTGCAACGCCTGCATCCAAGTCATACATAAGCGAAGACCGAAGCTTTTCTAGTTCTCCTTCCGCTGCTCATAGTCCATGACATCCAGGCCAGCCTGACGTTGCCGCATGCGCTCACGGATGGCCTGCTCTGAAGTCGAGTCTCCACCACGAGCACGACTGGCAGTGTCAACAACATTGTCGTCGTAGGTCATGTCATCAATCATGCTTGCATCCCTCTTCTGCTGCTCTGTGCTGGAGGTGGTCTGTGTCGTGCCTGAGCTGGAGGGAACACTCACGCCCGTCATTGGACTCGCTGATGCTTGGTCTCTCCAGTATCCAGGCACTGCGCTCGCTTTGCCAATGGCCGGGCTGCCAATCTGGCTGTGCTGTCGAGCTGGCGTCCTTGCACCTTCGCCGAAACCAACCAAGGAAGCAGCCTCATCGCTGAAGCCTCCAATGCTTGATGTCTCCACATCCTGATCCTCGCTCATGTGATCCGGCTCGTACACGTCGCTACCACTTGCCCACGTTGTACGACCTCCGACTGAACCAGTCGCTCTAGCACTGCCAACGGTACTGCGCTCGCGGAATATCTGAGGTTGGTTGTTTGCATCGAAGTAGCCTGGCGGCGGGTTGGCTGCGCTTCCCGGCGCAAGACCCTGAGGTGTGCGACCCGAGACTGCAACTCGCTCAAGGCCTCCCAGGCGAGAGATGCGGTCGGCGCGCTCAGCTTCGGCAGGATTGCGGTGGTGGGGAAAGTGACCACGGTGTCCGTCCTTGATGGCGACTGTAGAAAGCTCCGACATGGACGTGGTAGTTGAGTTGGGAGTACCCCTAAGCGTGCATTGTTAGTCGCGCATCTTGATGAACCCCACCCTGGGGATATGCCTTACGGGGCCTCGCCAGGTGTGCCAGGATCCGAGGGGGGAGGCGGCAGATTAATCAAAGTGGGTGCATTCGTTGCCATTGTGAGTACTTGGTTGCGAGTCCTCTTTTGTGTCCTTTGTGGGTGAAGAGATTAGGAGAGCATTGTACGGTTAATGGGAAGTTACAAGTTGGGCTGACCGGCGCGTGCTGCAGGGACTACCCCAAAGTGATTCGCCCACATTGCTACGCCCACTCTTCCACCTCCAAGATCCTTTGGTTTCTGCCATCATATCATGCTCTGTATTTCTCTCTCTACTAAGTAAAGAATCACATACTATACCTTTGTATGGGACAGCATGGCGTTGCACCTACCTCCCCTCAAATGCCAGATCGATTTGATTTGCAAGTTTTGGCGCAGTCACCACGAGCCCACATTCATACGGGACTACTTATACCACAAAGTGAAGTGGTTAACAAGATCCTCCTTCTCTTGCTCCTTTCATCTTTCATCTCGACAATTTGTCACCACATCCGTACCTCTTCGCTGTGACCATCGAATAGTGGCTGTTCTGGTGGATCGACAAGGTTCTTAGGAAGGCCAGTTCGTTTCGAATGATCGCTACTATTGACAGTTGCCGTATCCCTTGAGACAGAGTGCGATATGGCAGAACAATATCAATGCACGGTCCGAATCACAGAACAGGCTGACAAAGCTTACGCTCATCGTTCCGCGGGAGCCAACTCAACCAATTCGCTCTCAGTAACAATCTTCTTGTGTCTGCATAGTAGTGTCTAGGTGCGGCCATATCCCGCGATTGTCCAATATTGGGCTCATCCCGCACTGTGGGCTTGATTGATAACCTTTGGCGTCCTTCCTTTTCCTCGCCAAGGGCGCCTTTCCACCAGTCAAGTCAAAGCCAGCGAGTCACGAACCAACCACTACAGATAGCAATTCGCAACCATTGAGGATATCTTCGTGTTTTGCCACCCTTGTTTGTCCTGTTTCTTCTAGCATTCCTGGATCGAGCAAATATTAGTATGGACGTCTCAGACACTTCTGATGTTCACAGAATGTAGATTGACATTTATGCAGGCAATGCGAAGATTCAAGGTCTGGTGGAAGATCTACGTCCGGGTCGTACTTAAACGGTGCATTAAGCGGTAGTCTCATTACTCATCCTCTAGAAGAAATTATCTTGTTGCGAGTAAACTGAACGACTGATTCAATCTATATAGCCCACTCTGCTTTTAGTGCATTGACGATCCAATCAGTCCGCCACGAATGGTTTGCTCGAACATTCTTAAGAGATGGATCACCTCGTTCTGCTCTCCTGGGTTCGAGAGCAATGGTCCCCATATGAAGACAGTATGACAGAGTATAATTAGTAACTGTGCATTTTGCGGCGAAGATTTGCATACACTGCATATAGCCTGTGCATGGTCTAAAATATAGCTGCTGAAACCCGTGCCAGACTGTGTGGGGATTTCTGACGACTTCTTGGTCTGCCGTGGTTTGATGTTCGTTCGCCGTAGGCTGGAGTGATCGACCTTCTTGTGTAAGTTCTTGAGACTCGGCGTTTCTGAGACTCTCAAGTGCGAACTGAGTAATTGGCCTTTCTCTCCTTTTCGCACCTAAACCTCTTCGCACACCGTTTTGGCTTCTTGGCGTTTTAGATCCCTCCTACTCTTAGTCGCGCACTGTGGAGAGTCAAAGAGACCTGGCAACCCTTTCAACATGTTGCCGTTGAAATCAGCGGAGCACGTTCGGTCCAGTGCTTGCACAATGAGTTTGATGTTTTGGGTCCTGTTCTGAGCCCCAGAGAAGATGCTATACATAGGTAACATAAAAATAGAACAGCCCAGAAAACCAGAAGGAGCCCAAATCGAAAGGTGCCCTTATGAAGGCCAGTCTATTTTAAAACACCGCAGGATTCAGACGCCAACAAACATCAGCCCGCCGCCTATCAAGATGCCGTCATCGAAGATACGTACTAGGTACATGTTACCCAGGCGACTATGCGGACATGCCAAGCTTGCAGAACTCGACTGCTTCATCCCTCGGGTTCCAGTACCTGGCTGCCTGTCTCCACCCTTAGTTTTGTCAACCAACGTAACCCTGAATCGAACTTAGGCCGCCTACTAAGTTAGAAATGCTCAGACAAGACCTGACTTATAAACATGAGCGGATTGAGCAGTCTCTTTCTAGGTCACGGTGCCGTGAACATCGAGTCCATGTCGCTGCAGATGCATCTTGTCTACCAGGTCTACCTGACATAGTTCGCAGCTGAGACGGTCTCCCTCCTTGATATGCTGCAAGTGCTTCCGTTTGAAGTGTCGGCTGAGATCACCCTCGCGACTAAATTCGTATATCCTTTCCTTGATCGGGAGATTCGTGTTACCGACGCATTTCCAACATCTTCTCGGCCTCTTCTCTTTAAACACCGATACCTTCGCTGCTTCTAACATTTCTTCATCGTACACCATCTGGCTTTCAGCCGGCGAAACAACGTTTTCACTGCGGCGCTTCGTTCGAAAAGGGTTCATTCCACCCTCTTCCACCCCGCAATACAGCGTGACAGCCCGAATAGCCCTGTTACGCCTGCATACCTCCTCCTCTATAGAGGACCCCGGCTTAGAGAGGACGGAATCAGCTAACTCTCTTTGTGCTGGCGGCATCGTGTCGGGAAGTGTTACTGGGTGCACATCGATCTTGATGCCAACAAGTTGCTGTTCGACATCACGCACAGGCTGTTCGTACTTCCAGCGTTCCTTCTTCTCTTTCAAGAGTACATGTCGCTGGTGCTGCCTCTCACGGTTGATCTCCAGATTTAATTGTATGTAGTCCGGATGCTTGGTGGCATTCTCAAGGCGGCGCTTCATCTCTTTCCTTCTGTTGGCAGCGAACTTATAATCGGATGATTGTTAACCGAAGAAGATTCTTCTAAGGTAAGTCGTTGTGGTCGTCGACGATCGATCGAACGACTCATGGTACATGCAGCCCGCATAAGCGCGTCCTGCGGCTGGATGCCTCGCACGACAGCTTGCGTGTCGACCGTAATGCGTCGCGAAAGATAGTGCCTCAAGAATGTTGCTATGCTGGCGTGCCCCATCATCAAGTTCTGCATCGCCTCGCCGACATTGCCTGGCTTATGCGTTAACACCACATCTACCTACTACAGCCACCCAGGGCTTACCGTTGCTCGAGTCCAAAATTTCTCACATCAGGCGCGGGCGTTGAGCGATATGGGGGCTAGGCGGATTAGCACTTGGTGAAGTCCTGCGATCGGTATTGGATCCTTTTCGAGGTGTGCAGGTGAAAATGCGGGACGGTTATGGCCCACGCAAGGGTGCTGTCCGAGGGAAACATGAATGCTGTGACTCTGTCGATCCCGTGGTCAATCGCGATCTTTGGTCGAGTTGGCAATAACATGGAGATGAATGATGTGAGCCGCCATAACCTTGACAGCTTCCCCGCCGCTAGCTTATTTTTGTTGTCATTGTACTTCCAGCTGTCCCTTATCAACAACATCATTACCTTCGTCAATTTTCGCAACTCGACAAGAAAGGTTCTTGCTGCACAACAAAGAAAAGGCCTCAATTACTACAGCCAAAGCTACAAGGCAACACGACTTTAAAGACAAACTTCACAGCCAAGCATCACCTGCTATGGTCGAGTTCAAGGCTCCAGTTCTTAGAGTGCGGCCACCTTTAATAGCCCTTTCAATCTCGAACGATCCCTTGGACATCAGACTTGCGGCTATACGCAAGGCTATCGCAGCAGGCCAGGACCCGAACGAACTTGGCGGTATGAAGAATCCTGGCGTGGGTCGTCCGCTACACTTGCTCGAGCAGATCAAAATAATCTTGCGCTCTCCATCCTCGAGGACGATCCTCGAAACAAGAAGCGGCCTGAAGACGGCAATACCTGGACCTATATGAAGAGAAATTCATGATTCTATCCCTGACATTGGCATAATGTTTCGAAAGTCGTTATATTCTATTTGTGCCAGAACCTGAATCGAGGGATCTGATATCGATGAAGTAATCGATTATTCATATACAACTGCCACCCTCTTGTTCTTCTTGACTTTCTTCCTAGGAGTCGAGAACGCACCACTCCATTCGTTGTTAGGTGTTGGGGCCGTGTCGGGATAGGCCCAATCATCTTCGGCGGGCGGGACTGCCTTCGGCGACGATTGGCATTCTGGAGTAGGACAAGGAGACTCTCGCCCTCTAGGCTCCTCCATTTGTGCTGCGTTTGTGTCTTTGAAATTAGGCTCTACACATTTTTGTTAGTGGTTGAAAGATGGTGGTCACCATTGATTGCACCTGTCAAGGGTACCTCATCATCGTGCTCTCCCTCCAACCCAGTGCCTTTGAACATTACACTCTCAAAGATGGTAGGCTCTAGAAGATATTAATTAAAATGATTTGAAGCATATTGTACTAAGATTTTCATACCTTTAAGAGCCAACGGATATTGTTGGACGCTCTGCAATGCTCTCAAGCCATCTTCCGGGATCCTGAGCTTTTCATGAGAAAGAGTTCTTTCTAACGAAAACTCTTCATCCTCAGATTCTAGAGCGGCTACTGAAACTCATGCTGTGGTATTAATAAATTTTTGTAGCGACCTTGGTTCGATTCGGGTGATCTGGAAGTATAGTTGGCTTGTTAGCATAGTCACCTCGTTGACATGTGGTACTTACCTTCGAGGACAGCATCTTGATGGTGGCGCGCTGATCCCTTGTTGCTGTCTCAAACCTGTGGTGTGCTAAAACAACAATGGCCTTGATCCGGGCACTTTCGATTTGGGCTCCTCTATTTTTCGGGCCATTCTATTTTCATGATACCGTTAGCTATGTATAGCGCCTGCTCTGGGGCCCAAAATAGGTCCTTACATCATCAAGGCCATGCTGTCACCGAACGTGCTCCGCCGGATCACTTCCGAAAGACCTCCTGCGCTTCTCTTTCATGACCTCGACGGCAGTGGGAGACGAATCGATCGCCGGAGGAATATCGTTTGATTAGCATGAGTTGGCTCACAATAAAGGGTCGGAGGTGAAAGCGACCGGAGGTAAGAATGACACGCAGACCAGGAGCCACAACACTTGGAACGCTACAGTATACGGCCGGTGTTAAGTGCTCTGGTGTGTTGTGTGCTGAGTGGTCTAGTGTGCCGAGTGGTCTCGTGTGACGTGTGTTCCGAGACCCATCTCTGCATTCTTAGTACAGTAACAGGGGTTCGTTGAACAATGACAGTTCACATGCTCAATGTCCTACGGGCTTCGGCTGCAATATCTCTTTATCTCGCCTGGTAGGTTATATATGCGTGCACGCTGCATCCTCTCGCTAGCGCTCCTGGACCTTTTTGGCCATCGATCTAATAGATCCTCGCTCGGGCCTGATCACCTTCGCCAGATCATTCCCGAGGCTTAGGATAGGGCGCCGGCGGATCAGTGTCGTAGCCGTCTTTTTCGTTCTGGTTGTCGGCCATGTCCACGGTTGTGCATAGTTTGTGGGCGCGGATTTCGCAGAGGAGTTGCGCTTCCGCTGCGTCCATTTCACAGCTGGAGGAGAGATGGCGAGTTGGGTGCGGGTTGCTACCTGTGGGTGTAGAGGTGTTGCTGTTATGCAGAAAGGTTAGTGAGGGGTGGATAACTGAATGTGGTTGTTGATGTTGCTGCTGCGAGGAGCGTTGAGGAGCGAGATGTGCTGTCGGGTGAGTTTCGAGGGTTGCAGGGTCCGGGATCAGGTCTTGCACGTTCGGTAGGAAGATGGGGAGTTGGGGGTGTCGGATTGTGGCATGCAAGAGTAGAGAGACTAGTTGGTGTTGTGGGAGGGTTGAGAAGTATGCGCGTTTCTGAATCTGTTATTACAGTGACGCGAGACAAGATGATGCGTACGTACCTCATCTATTGATAGACTCTCTGCACAGACTAGACCTTCTGTACCTTGCACCACGTTCTGCTTCGACCGCTCACAAGGCCCACATAACCATCCCTTCTTCCGCACATTGACCACTGCATCGCTGATGGGCGGATTATGACAATGCTGGTGATATGCTGTGTTGCACACATCGCAGAAAACGATCCGGTTGTTTCCCGGCTCTGGCCCCCGATGGCATGTCCTGCATTTCGCAGCCAGCAGAGTCTTCGTAGACTTCCTTCGCTTGACTCCTTGTGCCGGTTCTGGAAGTGTCGGCACAAACGCGACTGGCTTGTTCACACTGCGACCAGATTTTGTTCGTGTGGGTAGTGGTGTGTACGATGATGAAATGTTGGAATCGTCGTCGTGCTTCGTCATGTTATGACATGTTCAGGATACTCGTTCCATAGCCACCTACATCGCTATCGTCCATACTCTCAGAGCACTTCCTCTTGCCTCCTCGTCCGCCGCCTCGGCCTCTTCCACGTCCCCGTCCTCTGCCTGACTCTCGAGCAGACATGAGCGCAGGCGACGCACTTCATTCAGCTGTCTTCAGCGTGCTCGGCGTTTCAACGACCCCTTCCTCTCCTGCCGCTTCCAGGACCTGGCGGTCTGGTTGGTTGTTTGTTGCTTGTAACGTAATTCTGCAGTATCTCCACCCTATTCCCCTCGAACGCGGCGGTTCCTCGATTCCAAAACTAAACCGCATTGGGACATCAGGTCGCCCGTTCGGGCCACCCCCTGTACGCCACAGTCCCCCAGCTGTCACTCTGCGCTTGTTCGTTGTTGTCTTCGTCTCTCACAGATTGATTGCGTCAACCTGGACTGTTATCGTTTTAGTTTTGCACCTGCCGCACACTTGCAGCAATCTCCATCTGGAACGGCTGGACACGCTTAACTAGAGTTGCGGCACGGTAGTCAACCGCCCCAATGCTTCGCAACAACGGGTGAGGGAATTCACGCCACGAACCTTGAAGTTCTACCTGTCGCACCCACTGACTCCAACAGCTTCTCATAAATTCAGGCATCTTAGAAGCCCTTCAAACACTAACGCTGCAATGGACTCTGCTCCGCTCCGACACGAATCTGCGATGTGAACGAATTGGAAATCCTTTATAATATGGTCGTGTTCGAAGCCCTGAGCTTAGCACTATTCAGACAAACCTACACGCACGAAGAAAACGAGAAGAATTGGAGAGCGATGGGGCGCGTTCAATCAAATAATTCATCGGACTCCAACTTACCTTCGAGGCTGTTGCATCGATTCTACGAGCCTCTCGGCCTTCTTTTTGCTCTTGGCAAGGCACGCGGCGAGCGCACGCACAAGACTCTACCTTCACCTGATGAGTCGATTCATTGATTGCCCTGGAACTTAGATGGCAGTTCCTGGATGAACTAGCCTTCCTTTGTGGTTACGAAAAAGGGGGTGACTCT
This sequence comes from Pseudopyrenochaeta lycopersici, assembly GCA_003313425.1. Classification (NCBI taxonomy): domain Eukaryota; kingdom Fungi; phylum Ascomycota; class Dothideomycetes; order Pleosporales; family Pseudopyrenochaetaceae; genus Pseudopyrenochaeta; species Pseudopyrenochaeta lycopersici. The sequence goes on from NHZP01000062.1 coordinate 184,093, forward strand.
ACCACAGCGATCGGTCTGGGACAAACACCTCAAGGCTGCGTATTTTGGGTTGCGGCACGCCTCGGTCGCCGTGAGGCATAGTTTACTGATTCGCACTAATCAGCTGGCTTTATCACGGTTTGGGAAAAAAAGCTGGAGACCTTCGTCAAAGACGACCTACACTCCCTGGGAGGATTTGCTTACGCAAACCGGCGCTCTGACTTCATGAGTCAACTGGCAAACTTTGCGCACGAGCGGCGTGACAAAGTCAGTAGAGACAGTCTGCAGGCAACATGTGCGTCAGCTCGCCATAACATCAGGCGCTTGGGTCTCCATGCTCGATCTGCAAAAATGCTTGCCCGATATACGCCTAGAATGATGGCTATTACCGGCCCATCTCAAAATCGAACAATCTACCTATCTCCAGCACATCAGCTCAGCGATCACAGCGACTGCTCTGTCAAGATGGGCGATGAAGGCAGTGGTCATGTGACCTTGTCTACATGACTAACAAAGAGACAGCCTTCGACCGTGCTCTCGTAAGGGCTCTGGATGATTTGGTCGCAAAATTGATGGACTTCTCGCCACGCATTACGTTTCGCCGCTAGCAAAAAGTCCCGAGACTCTCTCCGTCCGATTGAAAATGAGCGAGACAAATTCCAAGCATGGTTGAAGATCTGGGATAAGCTGCTCAACCAGCGCAAACACCTCTTCGCGTGAACGGGATTGAGCTGACGAAATGGCTCATTACAAGAAGGCGAAGAGCCGTCGGCCAAAATGTAAACATTCAGATTTGGACACGAGACGGGGAGAGCTTTTATGAGTTTAGCGTTTTCTGGCGCCGGTTTGAGGAGGGAATGCATTGCTAGCTTAAGCAAGCTCATACCAGGGAATCGAAAGATCCGAACACTACAAGTGGTGCTCTATGGCTGGGAATACTGCGAAGTGCTCAATACTGCAGCTTCCATCAGCTAAGAGTAGTGGTGTTGGATCAGTCTTGACACCATACCAGTCTATTTTATGAATCAGCCATCTAGCCTCCTCGATTATGTAAGCGGCGGACCTACCTTGGTAAAATATATAGACATCTGAACGCTTATTTATCTCGTCAAGAAGCCGAACACACGCGTTCTCTGCTCCCTCCCCATAGAGGAGCGGCATATGGATATTAAGTACTCCAAGTAGACAATATGCAAAATCTTCCTCAATAGTAGTTTTCCTGTTTACCATCCATTGCAGTCGCTCATCTAGGCTGAATTGAGATAAAGGCATTCCTTGAAGTGCCCGAACTGCGATCCCAGTAGCCTTGTGAATTTGCTGTTCCAACGAGACTTTATCACCAAGCCGCTCGTTATCATGGGAAAAGAATTCAACTGATGGCGGAGCAAGAAGTTCTTGAAGCGTCCAGCCTCGAGTGAACCATGTGCTTTGCCTAAAAGCTGACTGCCATTGAAGCTGAGAGCAGTTAACTGCGGTAACGTCTGAGAGGTAGACGTAGCATTTAGCCGCCTTTCGGTACCAGCGGGACATCGAGTTAATCGCCTCTGAAAGCTCAGCACTACTTGTTTTGTCGATGCAACAACTGTCGACCCAGAAGAATTCCAATCCGTCGTTCTTAGCTTGTTCTCCGCAAAACCGGATTTTTCTATAGCCCTTTTTCCTACCTGCTACACCATTCGACAGGTCCTCAAGGGTGACTTCTTGGTTATCCTCCTCCCATCTATGTGAAAGGATGGCGTAATGGGGAATTCGATCGCCAGCAAACCAGGTTAGGCTGAAGCTACCGTCGGAGTTGGCTCTGAGTAGCCGCATACGGGGTCGAATGTACACTGATGGAGCGTAAATAGGGAAAAGGATTAGGTTCTCTGAAGAATATCTTTACCGAAAGGCTATGTTCGTATTATGTGAGGTTTTGTGTTGATGGGAAATCATTGCCTCTCAGCTTTATTGTCACCATACAACTAGGACCGGTCAGAAGCATTGTGGCGCAGAGCAAGGCGTAGCTAGTGGAAAAGCTGCACTTTACGAAGGAGCTCGTATTTTTGAAGCGCTAGGGCCAACCCCGCGCATCAGCGCATCAATGCAATAGCTATCATCCCATGTTTTCAACAGTCTATTTCTCCACCTCAACCTTCAAAATGAGTGCAATAAATCGTCGCAAGCCATATAAGTACAAGCAGAACAAAGTTATCAAGCCTCCTAAAACTTCTCGCACTGAAATGCACCCAATAACGCGTGCGTTTGTAGCTGGGGCCGTGGTCGCGTCCCGCGATGGTTATGCATCTTCAAATGCACTCGCAGCTCGCATGCAACGCAGCCAGTCTAATCTTTCTGCACTTGTTCGACGCGTAGAATCGCGAGCAGCAGACTCTGGCCTCGATTTATGGGATCCCATATTATACGAGAATGACCTTGGTCGTGGGCGGAGAGAGTTGTTGACACAGGAACAGAAGGACAACATCATCAGCATCGCAACCTCTTCTCGCGCCAACCGCGAAAAGCTGTCGCACCAGGCAATCTCAAATGGCGATTTTAGTGCTATTGTACCTGAAATCAGCATCTCTACATTTGAAAATATTATGTACGAGGCGGGATATTCAAGAAGAAAGCCAGGATGGAAACCTTCCCTCACTCCCGCACAAGAGCGAGATCGCTATGCATCGGCTCTTGAGCATAATCCTGATAAATTTACCTTCGTCATACTGGTGGTTGCATGCTGGGTGGTTGCGATACATGGGGGAGACTACCGTTTCACTCAGCACGCTAACCCAGCACGCTAACCCACTCAGCAGCCGAAAGGGAAATGCGCTCTAAGTGTCTACACACACACAATTTATTTACGCCCGGCGGCCGAGCCGAAAGGGCTACTAACGCTAGTCTAACTCTACTCTTCATATGCTACGTCCCTGCCTCATCAGCCCCTGTGCTCTCTTTGACTCGCTTCTTCATGTAATTTGTTATCAAAGTCAAAGCCCTTGCTTACAATCTGTATCGCTTGTCCTCCGTCTCCTGTCTTCCATCGCGTTCTCGTTGGTTAGTAAAATTGCTGGCAGACTGGCTCAGAGTCGGTTCCTCTATAGAGATTCTCCAAGTGTTCAGCGTCCTATCTTCGGCGGCTGAAGCGCTGTCTGCTCTCTGTGGCACGAGATGGTTGGCGAGCTGGGTTAGTAGATAAAACTCACTTGCTTGTTAGCAGTCAGTTCGCGTCGAGTCTTTTTGTCACCATTGCGAATCGAATCGTCGCGCGCACTGCATCCATGTCTGGCGTCCATTTCGCGTCGTCTGTCGTTGCTTTGCCGCCAAGGTAGAGTGACATGTTCCCTCTGCCTGTCTGCGTGCATTGCAGCATCTCGGCTCGTTGTTCTGTCCACCGCCTGTACCGGAACAAGAAGTGCCCCACGGTCTCCGCTGCTTGTCCGCATTCACACTGATCTGTTGTTGAGGCTTTGATTCGGTATAGGTACGTGTTCAGCTGTGCCATGCCTGTTCTGAGCTGCGCGAGCACGCTGCTCTCTTTGCGCGATAGTCGGTCGTAGAGCTGGCGTGTGCTTTCCCGGTAATGCTGTGTCGATTCGCTTGGAATATGCTCCCACTTTTTCTGGCACCTTCTTAGCCGCGCCTTGCTTACGTGCAATATTGTGCGTAGTTGATCGTATCCTCGGAAACTGTGTCTGTGGCCTGGCGTTTGGTCTAGTTGCCGCCTTCGCCTCTTGCTTGGCGAGGCTTGCGAGCTCGCACTCGTCGCTTGCAGGCAGCCACAGCACTGTCACCGTGTTGCCATCTCTTCTCAGTGTATGTAGCGTCTTGTAAAACTGGCTGATATAGCTTTGCCCGGACTGTTGTCGAGGTCTTCTGAGTGTGAGCACAGCAGCTTTGTTTCTTGTTGTTAGTGCGATGTTGCGAAACCTGAGCCTTGGTAGCCTGCTCAGCGCCTCGGCCATTGCTGCCAGCTCTGCCGCATAGGGGTTGTGTTCCTCTCTCATGCCCAACGTGACCGAGAAAGATTGTGTTTCGTTGTCCTGTATGCTGATCGCGCTTCCCATTCCGACGACTCCGTTCCGCGACGAGCTGCTTACCGCAATACGCACCGCCCAGCGAGCCTCGAGCCTCTGTGCCGCGTTTTCGACTATGATCTTCACTCTCTTCTCCCATGGCGCCAACACGCACGGCTGGATCGTCTCCATTTGCCCCATTTCTATACCCTTGAGTGCTTCTGCCACCTGAAACAGCGGCGAGCGGTACTGTCTCCTGAACTTGCGCATCCGCGATGTGTTCCTTCGCAGTGGGTGGGTCTCTGGCAACGCGTGCATGTCAGTCCACAGCCTGACTGCCCGCTTCCAGAAGCGCTCTTGCGCGCTCGGGATGTGTGCTTCTGCCTCTGCCACCCATGTCGCTACCGTGAGAAACGTCCCTACAATTGCTTGTGCTCCTATTCTCTGCACCCTGTTGATAGGCCCTACTAGCTTGTCTTTGTACGCATGCATCCACACGTTCGACGCATAGTCTACGGTCGGCGCGACAGTCGCCGTGAATAGCTGTCGAGCCACTGTAGGTGAAAGCCCTCTCAGTTTCCTGAGCTCTAGTGCTGCTTCCAGTCCCTTTGCTGCTGCTCTTGCGATGTGCTCGTGGTACTTGAGCCTAGTATCCATGACTACACCGAGTATCTTGACGTGGTCCTTAGGCCACACGCTCTGCCCCTTGATGACGAAGGGTTGCGAGCTGCTCTTGTAAGCTTTGCGGGTGAAGTGGATGACGGCCGTCTTTTCTGCTTCGAATGTCGCTCCGCTTCTCCTTTCCCATTCTAGTGCATCTCTGATGATGGTTTCGATGCCCTCCCTGTTGCTTTCCGCTGTCGGCCCCGTGACCCAAGCCGTGAAGTCGTCAACAAAAGCGATCGCGCCTCCGTACGTGTCGATACGTCGCTGTACCAGATCGGCGTTGAAAAATAGAAACAGCGCGGGCGACAAGGGCGACCCTTGCGGCAGCCCTGCCTGAGGCAGTTCTCGGACCTCAGATGGCTGTCCGTTGACCTGGATCGATGCGGTGCGTTGCGAGCAGAACGCTTCTACCCATCTCAGCAGCCCCTCCGGTATGCCTCGTGCTTTCATCCTCTGCAGCAGTCTTTCTTTGCACACTCCGTTGTACGCTCCTTTGACGTCGAAGCTGATCAGACTGACAGTCCGTCGGCCCCGCCACGCGGTATAGATTTGTTCTTGGAGTAGCACCAGTGCTTGCTCCGCCGATCGCTGCTTGCGTGCTCCGAAGTGGTTGGTGGGTAGCAGTCCGTGTGTCTCAACCATGTGCGAGATCCTCTCTGCCACCACCGACTCCAGCACCTTGCCCAGCGTAGCCAACAGTGAGATCGGCCTCCATGCTTTTGCGACCGTGTAATCTTCCTTGCCTGGCTTCTTGAGCGGAATGATTTTGGCGTGCCTCCATTGACTGGGCAGCGCCCCCTCTGCTAGCGACTGTCGAAACAGCGCCAGAACATGGTCTTTCACTACGGGCCAAACCTGTTTCCACACTATGACTGGCAGTCCGTCGTCTCCAGGTGCTTTCCACGACTTTGCCGCGTGCAGCTGTCTTTCCACCTCTTCAAGCGTGATGGTCGGCATTCCTACTGGCGCTCTCTGCGGCCTGCGGCCTTCGTCTTTGATGCTGCTCGGAAGCGGCGGGAAGAAGGTGCTGAGCAGCTCCTCTGCCTGTTCTTTGTGGTCGCTCGTATTTGTTCCGTCTGTCCTGCGAAGTGCCGGGACTGTCCCAAACGCCTCGTTGCCCGCCTTCAGGTACTTGGCCGCGGTCCAGATGTTGTCGTTGTCAGCCAGGAAGTCGTCCCAGTGCTTTCTCTTCTGCTGTCGAATTGCGTCATGGTACTGCTTCGATGCCTCCTTTGCAGTCTGTTCCAAGTCCGACCTCGCATCCCCTGCGCGCCTCGCTGCCCTCGCTCGGTTCCTCCAGTGGGTGTAGATGCGGCGTAGCTGTGTCAGGTCCTGTGTCCACCACCTCTTTGCGTACGGTGACGGCCTAGCCCGGGGTGTCAGTGTGTGCACCGCCTCCAGCACGGCCGCCATCAGCCTGTCCGTCCTCTGCTGCGTCGTGCCCACCGGTGGCGTCGCACCAAGCGTTCTGGCGATCCTGTCATTAATTGCTTTCCACGGCGCGTTCTTGAGCAGAAGCCGTTCTTGCTGCTGCGGCATCGGCACTGAGCTGTCAAACACCGTTTCGATCGTCCGGTGGTCCGAGCCGTGTTCAGTTCCATAGATTGCACATCTAAGCACCGTGTCAGCCAGCTCTTTCGATGCTAGCACCAGGTCGATTGTCGTCTCGTAGTCTCCGCCCTGCCACGTCTTGGTGCCGCGCGGGAGCAGGCTACTAAGTGCGTGTTCTGTCATCAAGTCGATGATCGGGTCTGCCTCGCCCTGTCTGGCTAGCGTCACGTCTTCTCCTCCCCACAGCTGGTCGTGCTGGTTGAAGTCGCCGGCCAGCACCACGTCCACTACCGTGCCGGCCCTCCGTCTCGCATCCTGTATCACCGTGTCTAGCTTGTTGCATGCATCTTGCAGCGCTTGCCGGTCTCCTCCTGGTATGTACACCGACACCACCAATACCCGACGCTCGTTCAGCCGAACAATCGCTGCTGTCAAGTCCGGCGACTCGATCCGCACCTGCTCCGCCTCTGCGTCTTTGCTCACCCACAGCATGCTACGTATTGGCCACCTCCCCTCTCGCATGGTCGACGGTACCATCTTGGTCCACTTGTGGTGAACCATGGGCGATTGTATTCTTTGGAACACCACATCGCGGCTCTAAGGGAGCCGATATCGGGAAAATTGTGGGAAGAGTAGTTAACATGTGTTTAAGCGCTTCACAGACCGCAGGCATAGCTGGCTCAGTACGAGCCGATCTTCTCACAACCCTGGGGTCCAATTCCCAAGTACTAAGTGAACTCGCCGTCTCTTCCCGAAATCGTTTGAGAAGTTTGGAGATTGTCACTTTCTACGAAACAGAAACCATGTCCGGGCTGTCTGAATTGGTGAGACTATTTCGAGGGAATGCATCTGTATGAAGCAGCGACTAATTCATCTGTAAATATAGGTTGTTGATCAGCATTCTGCCATAATGGAAATTCCAGGCGAGGATATCATACCACTTCTTGCGAACCATAGAACCATGTGTCGTTTCGAAGGGGCAATGGATGATGGTTACAGCTACGCCTTAAGGGCTATCAAACGGTTGGCTAGAACATCCCCCTTGAACCGAGAGATGTCAAAGAAAGCGAACCGGACATCATCCAATCAGTGTATGTAATAGTAGACGAGGCACAGTGCAGCGCCAGCTAAGCAACCGATTAGCTCTAAGCGAGGCTGAAAGATCCTGCATGGTCCTGCTGAACTCAATCTACCTCGCAGAATATAAAGCACAACTACCAAAGCCAGTGCAAGGGACCTGCAGTTGGATTCTGACCCACCCTGCATATTTGTCTTGGATAGCCACTGAAGAAACGAGACTACTTTGGGTCACGGGCGAACCTGGCTGCGGCAAAACCATGCTTTCTGCCTATCTGGCAGACCACCTAAGATTGGGTCGCGCCGACTCTGTCAGGCCCCAAGTCTTTTTCTTCTTCTGCGACGACAAAGTCAGGTCTCAGAGAGACGGAAACGCTATACTTCGAGGCATCCTATATCAGATCCTACAGCAACATCGAAAACTCATCAGGCATGTAAAGAGTCGATACGAATTGGACGGTCCTAGCCTCGCGAACTCCTTCCCGGCACTGTGGGAATTGTTCCTAAAAATAGTGGCAGATTCTACGTCAGGCGCTATCCGAATTATAGTTGACGCGATCGATGAGTGTGAAGTAAGGACGCGCAATAGCTTCCTGAACGCTATGATGCAATTAGTGAACGAGCCTCAGGAAGATTATCGACAATCCCAGAACTGTATAAAGTTTCTAATAACCAGCCGGCCATCGCTCGGCAATTCTTATAACCTCACGGGGTTAATGAAAACCAGACTGCCAATCGAGAAAAACCAGAACGATATCAGTAAGGACATCAAGCTAGTCATTCGAAGCAAGGTTGGCGAGATTGCAAACAAGTTCCGTTGCAACGATGAAACCAAGCATTATCTAGAACAAGTGCTGTACTCCAAGTCTGACCAGAATTTTCTCTGGCTGAACATGGTGCTCCATAGCCTTGAAGCAAGTAAAAGGGCGTCGAAGAACGAGTTCGAGCGGATCATCAACACATTCCCCGAGAGTCTGGAAGCTACATATAGTAGATTCATACGCGGGATTTTGTCTGAGGACCGGGAAGACGCTGGAAAGTTCTTTCGACTGCTCATCGGAACACCTGACATTGATGGAGATGAACACTGCGTTCACAATTGATCAAAAACACAAAGCTGTGGCCGATCTGGTAGATGACTTGCAGCTCTCTATTCGCTCAACGCTTCAAAATATTGTGGGGCCCTTCGTCCGCATTAAGGATGTTAATCATAGCTCAAACGAAGATTGGAAAGTCTCGCTCATACACCAGTCCGCTAAAGAATATCTGACAGAGCTCGCAGTACGTTCTACAGACAAGATAGTGCAGAGCCTCGCCGTTCCTTTAGCGGATGCAGCGCTGAGCATATCCCAGTCATGCATGCGATATCTTCTTCTGCAGGACTTTCGATTGGATATTTTTGCCCCGGGACGGACGAGCCTTGATTCCAGCTCGCCCAATTCATTTCCTTCGCTCCCATTCACGGACTTCGATACAACGGACTTAGATGGCCCTCTTACCCTAGACGATCATCTCAGTCTTGACAACCTCTTTAAAGACACACAGACTATGGACGAGGAGCAATGTACTCTGATCGCCCAAGAATACAAATTTTTTGACTACGCTGCAACCTCTTGGGCAGAGCACTACTCGCTATGCGAAGACATTGCCCCAAAAGACGCCCTGGAGTCTGTTCATCGACTGACAGCGAGTTCGAGCTACGTTCTGACAAATTCAACATTAGGATAATTCCAAACAGCAAAGTGGACAAGCGGATTCTTCAGAATGATGACGGTATCCGCATTAGGGTTGATCTTGTGAATGACCTTGGCCATAGTGGCAGTCGTTGGTAAAGTGCGGGAAGTGTAAGAAGAAGAATTTCTAATGCCAAAGTACGGGAGCGGCGAATTCTCACTCAATGTGCGAGGCAGCAGACAGCAGCTTTTACTTGCTCCTCTGCAACCCCCACATGCGGCACAGCGGGCTATGTGCGGTCATGGCGTCGCTTGTGTCATGATTGGGAGTTGATGTTGCACAGGGCCACCACATGCATCGCGAAACCAGAGTTTGGCTAGTGATCCCCCAACAAAGACGCCACGCTCCCACACCATTCCTTCATCAAGCGTTGCTGACCACCAAATCTCGCTGACTAGTCAGTGCGTGTCGCCCATAACAGCATCGTCCGGCCATTTTTATCCTTCGAGTCGGCCTTAACGTCGTCCCGCTCCACCAGCTGCTTTACTTCAGCAACTAAGTCAACTTATCCTTGTCTGATCTGCAACAGGTAGGCAAAGCTCCTTGCCAGTCTTTGAGGAGAAGAAAGAAGACCGCTACTTCATAATCATGCTCTTGGAAAATTCCACGTATTGTGAAGCCCGCGCGGGTGTAGAAATCGTGCAGCTTATTATTGCCTGCCCAGCAATCCAGGAAGATAGCCCCCTGAGCAGGCTCAATCTGTTCGATCACATGTGTGAGGGCATGAGCCCCCAATCCTTTCCTCTGTTCAGTTGGTTCAAGCATTAAGGAATGGAGATACCAGTGCGGTTCAGGAAAACTGTCAAGCCTCCATGCCTTTAGTGGACTAACGACCTGCTTGAGAGGTCTAACGAAAACGCAGCCGACAGGCTGTGAAAAGTTCTCAAGGATATAGCAGTGGCTTTCTGAAACAGCCTGTTCGACTGTACCCTGCGAGAGAGGGCCGATTTGTTGTTGGCTGCCCGTAGCCGTTAAGGCTGTCTGCACCCTACTGGAAAGATGTATAACTCGGCCGATGTCGTCGAATTTTGCACGTCGAATGTTAAGATCCATTGGGGATCCCTTCATCGTCTGATTTAGCTTCAGAGCTGGATCTGCTGGAATGATGAGGCTTGAGCATACAGTCGTCGCGAATATGTTCGTGCTGTGAGGATGCACAGTGCATCGAGCCACGGAAATGCTTCTGCGGATTCGGCACGTGGCGTCTCGACTTTTGGCTTGGCGCCGATGACCTTGTGTCGTACTGGGATGTGCTAAATGGAGAGATGTGTGAATATGATGGCAAACAGCAGAGTTGTATTGTGTGTGTTCTTGTCTTATTGATTGATGATGATGATGATGATGTTGTCTACCGTAAAAACTTGCCAGCTTCGCCGAGCGCTAGTAGGGGGGGTCCCGCCAACAGTGGAGAAAAGGTAAGCGGGCAAATAGCAGCCCCGGAATGTGCCCGGACCTGTGTCAGACCACCCTGGAACTTTTTATTAGCGCCGAGCACCTAAACTGTTCGAAGGCAGGTCGCAGCACGTCTGTAGCTCCCTTTTACTTACTTATCGAATTGCCCACAATGCCTCGTACCCCTCTCAGCCAGCTCACCCCTGAAACTCTCAATTCTCAGCGTTCTGTCAACATCAGATCTGGACGTAAGAAACGATCGTTTAAGGATCTGATTAGTATGGGGCCCTCATATAAACCTGATCCTCCTCAAAAACGCTGCTGGCACACTGTATCGCCAAGAAAGAAGATCAGGATTATCCTATATCTCCTCCATCACCGGATTGAGGAGCCTGAGGTGCGCCTAGGCATTAAACAGAAGCAGCGTTGCCTGCAGGGGCTTGAGTGGGATGGCTATTTAAGGCCTCCAACTGCAGAAGAGACTGGTGCTCACTTTAAGGTACCCGCGCGTACTATAAGAGATATATGGTATAAGAGGTACTCTGTTGTGCAGCTGAGTCGAGGTAGCCGCCGAGAGGTATCAGAGGGGAGAGGTGAGAGGCACCCTGAGCTTGAACTTGAGCTATTTCGACAATTTGTTGAGTGGAGACAGATGGGACGGAAGGTATCGAGGTTTTGGTTTCAACGCAGGGCGAGGCTGCTATACCAGACGCTGTACAACAAGGAAGCTGAACAGCCTGTTCAAGTAAGCTTTTACTAGTAAATTATATATATTTACTTACGTTTAGTGGCAGGATAGCTTCAAGTTCTCAAATGGCTGGTTTCAAGGCTTCTGCCGCCGTTGGGATATAACGTGGAGGCGTCTCACTCACGCCTCGCAGGAGCTCCCTGCTCACTATCTTGAGCTAGTGAATCGATTTCTTCGGTTTATACGTCGCAATTCACTTATTCAGACTGGTTTCTATACGTTTTGGCGCTTCCGGTTGTCTGAGATTGTGAATATGGATGAGGTGCCTATACCTTTTGAGTTCTTTGATGGTGCAACGTACCACCTCAAAGGCGAGCATACGATAACTGGATCAGTAAGCAATACTAGCTGGTCAAAGCGCCAGGCAACCTTGGTGTTGTACATCTTTGCAGATGGAGTACCACGATTGAAGCCAAAGCTGATATTTCATGGGGCTCCAGGCGGGCAAATTTGGCGGCAGGAGCACCAGCTTTGGGACCCTCGTGTTACCGTAGAGTTATCTGAAACAGCCTACAACAATGAGCAGCTGTTAGTTACGTGGTTAGAGAAAGAGCTGTTTAAGGAGCTTAGCGGCCGCGAGAGCTTACTAGTCATGGACTCTGCTAGCTTCCACAAAACTGAGCAAGTACGGCAGCTACTCAAGGCCAATCGAGTAACGCTTGCAGTAATTCCGCCAGGATGTACAGGACTGCTGCAGCCACTAGATGTTGCTATCAATAAACCTTTCAAGGCATTGTTGAGGAACCATCTCGAGCAAATCCTTGAGGCTGAGGCTGACGGTGAGGTGAGCGGCCGAGCTGCAATCTCAGCGAGACGTATAGCAGTTACTAAGGCTGTTGGGGATGCCTGGGATGAGCTTTGTGACCAGAAACGGCAGGTAGTAGTACAATCTTTTGTCCATACTGGCATCGCAGTTAGCCCAACTGGCTCTGACGACTATATGATCTCTATCAAAGACTTCGCTGGTCAGGTCGATTTTACTGGCTGGGAGCGAGCTGAGGAGGTTGACGAGGCTGCTGCAAGCCTTAAAATTGAAGAGTCTGACGATGGCTTTGGCTGGGGATTGCCAGATGATAAGGGCGAATTTTTAGGTCGCCAGAAGTACCTATATCAGTTAGAGAGTGTTCTTAACTTGCGATATTTATGCCGGCGGCGAGGCTTACCTAGGACAAGCCGCCTTAACAAGGTAGGCCTCATCGAGAAGCTGCTTCAAGCTGACGTAGCTGGCATGACTGTTGACCGGCCAATCTTTGTCGACGGGCTTGAAAATGAAGTCCCTGCACCAAAAATTACAGGGCAGTATTCCTGGAGTATCGAGTACGCAAGGGAGGCAAGGGAGGAGGAGATAGAGGAGCGTAAATGCGAGGGCGAGTTTGCTGGGTTGCTTAATAGATGAGGTTGTTGTTACTGGATAGATCTTTTGGTGTTGACCTTCTTGAAAGTTCTATCCTCACTTAATTAGGCCTAGCGCCAGCTACCTTTAAAAGGCCTCCAATCGCTCCAGGCAACAGGTTGTTACTACTATAGGGGTCTATTTTATATAGAGCAATCCACCTAACAATAGACTCGCTAGGTATAGAGAGCTCTTTCATGAGAGCACCAGCTTGCTACCTGCCAGCAACCCCAGCGCACGAGCCACCCCACCAAAAAACAACACCAAATATTCGACTCAAAGCCCGCCTCCAGGAGAATTGCTGGAAGAGGTTTTTTGGTGTTAAACTGAGATCAAGCACGATGGCGTTTCACTAGGGCCGCCCATATTACGTTGCATTTAGCATGATCCCGCTAGCAGGGCCCCCTTACTAGCGCTCGGCGAAGCTGGCAAGTTTTTACGGTAGTTCAGCCGCACTGCTATTGTCCTGCGTGCTGATTTTTTAGCTCTGCTCGACCTCTTTTACCCATGAGGCAGAATCAATTGCAGTCTTGCTTATGTGCGCTTGACATTGTTATACTTAAAAAATAATTTCATAGCACGTGCCGAGACTCGCCCCTATCCCCAGCTAGGCTACCTAAGATCTAGGTGAGGCAGGATTGAGCATTCCCATTGGCTAGACAAGCTAGGCTGAGGCTGGGAACGTTTCGGCTGGGAATCCAGGAGCGCTGCAAACAATGGCGCAGCGCCCAGCGGAACGCACTGCTATAGGTCAACGGTGACACTGGCAAAGGCAAGACAATGCTGCTCTGTGGCATGATCGATGAGCTGAACAAAATTGAAACTATCAAGCCTCCTATCGTACTTTCTTCTGCCAGTCTACAGATGCATGAATCAATAGCGTCACGGCGCTTCGAGGCTTGATATACGGAGTACTGCAACTCTATTTTTAGGAGGGCTAATTCCAGCTGAATTCCAGCTGAATTCCAGCTGAATCTCAGCCTGATCAGGAGTTAGCATCCTCCATGAAGGAGGCGTCTCTCTCCTTTCTGGTACTTGAATTTGTCAATCTTTTCTCACAACTCTCGTCAGTAGAGTTAAAATTGTGAAAGGCTCCCGAACGCCGTGATGGATGAACGAGGTAAATTGTCACTTTAGTCTGTGCCTGTTCGGGTAGCTTCTGACTGGCTGAATTCGTAGCGGCGCAGGAACGGGGATACTACGAGGACAAGTGCCGTCGCCAATCGACGCCGTTCTCATATCAGCCTCTCAACCAGCAAACAAAAGAGATCAGGTTACTCAGAGTCCGCGGCCCGTTCGAAGACGATATCTTCTCCGCGGAAGGCATCAAAAATTCCGAAGAAGATGCGGATTTCAGGCTCGTGAACGAAAAAACGTTCGTAATCAAGGCCGAACTCGCGCATTTCCCCCTGGCGAAATGCCCCCCATACGCAGCGCTCTCGTACACATGGGGAGACGACACGGTCAAGAGGCCGGTGTTTTTCCCCATAAGCTTCGACGATGTGGAGTGCGAGACATTCAAGTTGCTTGAGGTCACAGAGAACCTTTTCCAAGCCCTGCGACAGCTGAAGCCCATGAAAGACGTCGAGTATCTCTGGGTTGATGCCATTTGCATCAACCAGAACGACACGTCGGAGAAGAGCTGGCAGGTTGCCCAGATGTGGGAGATTTACGAGACGTCTCGCTTAGTCCGGATCTGGCTGGGCTCCGGCGGGACAGCAACAAATACCCTGATGGAAGACATGAATAATACTATCAGAACGTTAGTTAACACGGCTAAGGACCCGGAAGGCCTCAAGCTCGACGACTGCAAGGTGCCAGAGACGTTCCGCCCTTTGTTAGAGTTCCAGTGCTTCACCGAGCGCTCGTACTGGAAGCGCGCCTGGACCCGGCAGGAAATCAGTGCACAGAGCCCGGATAATATCTGGATCTCCTGGGGTCGACGTACGGTTCAATTTCAGATTCTTTATTTCTTCATCAACGGGCTCAAGAACGTGGCGCAGGAGGTGAGGCATCAAGCCGGAACCATGATGGGCCATCGGCAGAAAGTCGTCAGCGCGATCGTCTCAACTTCTGGATTCGTGTCTGTGCGGGACTCACTGGATAGTTGCGTGTCGGGGAAGGCACGCCTCGTGCACATCCTCGAAACGTGGCTACGTAAGATTTATCTTTGGGGCGATGGGGTTCTGGCGGCGGATCCTCGAGACCTGCTCTTCTCCCTGTTCTGGATGACCCATTGGAAAGAAAATGACAATCGTGAAAGGCTGCAGGTAGATTACACCAAGAGTACCCGCGAAGTCTTCATCAACATGGTGAAGTATTGGCCGAAGCTAGTTACCTGGAGAAATGACCCAAACGACACCGGAGGACCCGACCTGAACCTGCCATCCTGGGTACCGGACTGGAGACGTCGAATCCGACCTGTGCATTACCTAGAGCTGCGGCCATGGAAAGGGAATACGGAACTGCAATATGACGCCGGAAACATGGGTCAGTACAAGGGTGGCTATTCGATCGAGCCTTCCCGTTACTCCCAAAGCGCTGACGACCCCTGCTTCGTGTTCATGGTAGGGTTCGTCGTGGATACAATTGAGGATATTGGACCACGTATGGTGCGGGACCAAGCCATGACGGCGCACTCAACTTGTCGGTGGTGGGTGAGCCAGATGGTTGATTTGACCAAGCGGCGTGATACCGTGGGCGAGCTTGGGATCGCCAACCTTTCACTCTCGACGGCGACAGCATCAGGAAAGCACGCCGCAATCTCAAAGACGTCGCGTTGGCGGGTGCCTATTATGGACATTGGTATCGTGAACGGCTCAGCTGGACGAGCGCCAGAAGGTTACAGGCGCGCATATGAGTTTTTCGAGGCTTCAGAGACTCCTCCTACCCTTCAAGACGATGAAAACCTAGAAGTGATGATCTCACGGTACGCCGACATTGCGCTCGCAGCATGCAATAATATGCGTTTCTTTGTGTCCAAGAACGGCTTCTGCGGCCTTGGGTTCCCGAGTATTGAATCCGGGGATCTGATTGTGGTCTTTCCGGGACTAATGGTTCCGCTGATTCTTCGCCGGATTAAGAACAAAGGATATCGCATCATTAGCGACTCTTATGTGCAGGGTATTATGTATGGTGAGACTAAAGACGATGTTGGAGGTGTTGGCTTTAAACTGGAGGAGTTTGCAATTTTCTAATTCTAGGTAACGTACCCCACGGGCGAGTCGGACACACGGGCGAATCGGACACTCTACCAAGACCCCATCAAAATTCAACACCCTATACAACCGTAGAGCACCATTAAGGACAGTAATTAGAAATCCTAATAAGCCAATTTATTCAGAAACCTCTTCTACTACCTGCTTACATGTGCGCAAGTTGTGCTCAGCCTTGCAGGCGTATGCCTTAAGGAATAAGGGTTAATTCCATTAAGTGGCCCTTGCGTCGGCAGCTCCCGTGAAATAAGACCCTTTGTTCTCCTGACTATCTTTGTCGAATTCAGAATAGTTAAATAATCTGTGCACTTTGTTCGCACCCTACCACATGTGGCTCTCTACATTGATGATGCTTTTTAAGATCAGAAGGAAAATTGCGATCATCTACAACATATCTATACTTGGCGTGTCAGACAGTGAAATGGCGAGTAGGAGGCGTAGGACTTCCCAAACTCGTCTAGCTCACTTCCTGCCCTCAAGTCGGCGCAATGCCCTTGTGATGGTCATGCTAAACAGGTGGTCAAGGCTAGAGACCACAAGATTAAAGTTTGAAGAGCATGTCATTATGCTCTACATTCCCCTCAGCCTAGCCTTTGACATTTCTTTCCTCTGCTCCCTGCGCCATTACCATCGTGTTAGACATGTCAGCCAGCCAAATTGTCAATATAAGAGAGATGCAGGCATCTCGACTCCTCCAGCTAGCTGTCTATGTTGGCGAGCCGTACTGCTTCCTTGTGTGCCGCATGTGTTGCACAGCACTACCCCTTAGCCGCATTCCCCAGCATTATAGCGATTCAAAGTATCACAACTATGTACGCAGAGATTGTATTGATCTCCTCGAAGCCTGGAAGTCACTCTATCTGTCTACCCACCCTATCAAGCTCGCCACTGAAGCAGACCTAGAGAATTAGGCTCACCCTTCACAGCCTGCAGCGCCGATTCCCCACATCCGCATCAAGTATGGGTTGCATTGCCGCTTTCACCTTGACTCTCACGGCCAACGCTGCCCAGTGGTCTTTCGAAATGCTACGAGAATGAAAAAGCATTGCGTCGATGAACATGGCTGGAAGGAAGAACGCCGTAAAGGCCGACTTGGACGCCCACGTGCAGAGAGGTCCCAGATGCCTTACGAGGAAAACGTGCCTTGCCAGCAGTTGGTCTGGACGGGACGTGGCGGGTCATTCTGGCGCGTCTGCCCTCAAGGGGAAGGAAAGGGTGCTAAGAAGACCATCTCTGAAGGCTCTTCCGCCGAGGATCAGGGACATGGCTCTAGTGATGGACCAAAAGACTTGTGTGGTGTATGGGATGACGTAGAAGCAAGACTTGATAAGTATCCCCAAGGACGTCCTAGCAGTGAACTTGCTCCCTCTCTCGGCGCGCGTTATCCGATCCACTTTTCCCCATGGATCGATAAAACAGGATAGACAGAGTATCTTTCCGGGCACGATCCAGCGGCCGTCGCGCAACTGTTAGAGCCGCCGAATCAACATAGCGAGCCAGGCCTTGCCGCACTATTACAGGCCTTTGACGGGCTCATAGCATCAGCACGCGAATCGATTCTTTCGGAAAAGATCAATGTATTTGCTCTTCACCGTGTGAATAGTTTCTTACGCGGCCGACCCTATTCCAAACCCCTCCACACCAAGCTGCTTGACGGTACGTACCGGAAGTACCGGGCGGTATGGCATAAGCTACTTTCGTTCGTCTACCGGCTAGTAGTTCTGCGTCAGGGCCCTCGCCTTTACTACAAACCCACGCCGATGCAGCTTGAGGCCTTCAGTCAAATCCCTACCTTCGATCTCCCTTCAGAATCCTCCCCATCGCCTTGGACATATAATCAAGACTCCGCCTCAAAGGATCCGGGTAGCGACCAATTGAAAATCAAGGAACCCACTGCGCTACAGCAAGTCTGTCTCAGGCTATGTCTTTCCCTACTTGACCATAAACTCCAAAGCAAGCTTACGGATAGTATTGTCGTTGGCTTTCTTGCAGCCTTAGGTATCAACACAAAACAGAACGGTCTAGACGATGCAGTCTTGTACACGCCTAAGCTGTCAGGACTCGTTAAGCTTGCCCAGCTTCTTATTGTACAACATGCTATCATAGAGCACCAGTCTGGGCATATCGATTTCCCGAATGAATTAGTTGGCGAGCTGCAGGATCGCTTCATGGTATACGGCAGCGACACGCCCATGAACTGGATTCTCAATCTTAGGGCGTACGGGAAGAAGGAACGTGATAATACAACTGCCGTGGGTAACATCATATGCAGAGCTGTTAAACATAACTATATCCATTACTTATTATGTTATGCGATAATAAATAATGGATACAGCATAAACATAAGGAATCTCTATCCACATAATTATGGGAATAATTCGGAAGGGGTTATTCCGGCACCGAAATGTTGTAAGCCCTGAACCCCTAGAGAGGTATTCGGGATCCGACTCGACCCTCAGTCTATTTCTTCGCATCCTGATTCGCTCGGTTTCAGCCTGCAGCTCGCCTCATCAAAGCATTTCGCAATGGTCATGCTCTAATATTCACCCCTCGGCGTAGCTTTTATACTCCCTTTATGCTGTATCTTAAACTAGTTTTGGCAATACTATTATAGGGCATGTGAGTGCCCAAGGAATATAATGAAGTCTTCAAAATATTCAAGAAAATAGCCGTTTGTGAGGATTTTAGACTATCTAGAACAGCAGTGGCGGAAGCAAAAAGGGGGAGATTAGATTCCAGCCCCTCGAATTGTCGCGATATAAAATAGTTCAGTCTCTAGTATCAAAGGCGCTCCTAAAGTACCTATTCTATTACCCTAGCTCGTCTACGATTTATACATCATAGTTCTCTTAAATAATAATCTCTTTACGCTGGAGCCATACCACACACCAATCTTCCTATAGACCTTTTTCGGTATCTACACAAATGTCAAGCATAGGTTTACGTTAGTTGCGACTATACGCTGAAACCGCAGTATTACATAAATCACCTGTGGCGCCATCACGCTAATTATCTAAACCTTAACTCCTTAAAGAAAATACGTGCCGTTGTTAAGGAGCTTCTGCAGAAGCCCGTGATTGATCCCGACAAAACGAAGTTCCGGCCGCCGCCTATCGACTCGCTTGCGCTGCCGCACCTACCCATCTATAATAGCATCTCCTGACTACAATGCGGATCGGTTTATTGCTCTGAGGAGACCATGCGCAAACACTACAGGATGCGATATACCGAAAGCAAACGCTCGCAGGGCCGCCCCTCAAAAGCTTATACAGAAGTCCCACCACGCTAGAAGAAAGTCTCGTGCCAGCGTCTGTTTATTACAGGCGCTAGTAGTTATTTCTTTGCCGTCATTTCGCCAGCTGAAGTCCAA
Organism: Pseudopyrenochaeta lycopersici; assembly: GCA_003313425.1. NCBI lineage: Eukaryota > Fungi > Ascomycota > Dothideomycetes > Pleosporales > Pseudopyrenochaetaceae > Pseudopyrenochaeta > Pseudopyrenochaeta lycopersici. The sequence goes on from NHZP01000062.1 coordinate 203,210, forward strand.
GAAGAAGAGGAGTCTCGACGGCGCCGGAGAATGGCGGACTCGCTCTCTGAAGCGGATTTCATCAAAGCTCAGATTAACAAGACATTGGAAGAGAGCATGCAGGAGGTCGCCGCTTCGGAGAACGTTATCTTAGATAATGCGGCGCAGACCGAGGTATCTCCGTGGCTTAAAATAATATAGTAGCCACGTTATCTCCATAGATACGCCTTTAACGAAGTGGCTCGATTAGCAGCTCCAGCAGATTCAACCTCTAAACCTCTTCTAGTAGAATTTGCGCCGAAAAACGGACCGAGCACAGAGAATCGCCGCCTTCTCACAATTTGATACGGTCGTCATGCCCCGAAGTCTTTGAGTCATCACTTAACAAAGACCGAGAGGCTGAGCGAAAATAACCCGAATAACCGAATTCGACTGCGGACAAGTGCGGATGAGTGCGTCGAGAGCTGACGAAATAGAGAAAAATGTGTCCATGTATAAAGTTTTGAAATAGTATCATTCATGATACTCTAATCTCCGCCCAATTTCGAAGAACAGTTTTGTCGCAAAATCCCGCGAAATTTCTCGTTAGCCTATTGTTCACCAAAATGGCCTTGTGCTCTCTGGAGGAGGTCTTATCGCACAACTTCCTAGAAGCTATTCTCAGCTTCTGGTTTTCCCACATAGATAACAATGACAATATCATAGCTCCCGATGTGGGGGATGCTATGCCGTGGTTCTCGCAAGACGACGCATATGACAGAGCCTGCATGTGAGTATTAATACATTCCACAATTGCATCGCTTTCTACTTTTCTACTACTAACAAAATCGCAGCACTAACTTTGGGATACAGCTTGAGCAAATTAAGTCGGTAGAAGCGAGCGGAACGAAAATTTTGTCCATAGCAAGACCATCGACACCTCTACATTGGATAAGCCTCATCATACTTCTTGACCAGCTTCCACGAAACTGTTTCCCAAGAAACGAAGCTGGTGTTGCGTACAGAGTCTTCGATAAGATGGCGCTTGAGATTGCTTTACGAGCAATTGAGCTTGGCATTCCAGGGCATCTTCCTGTACGGTTTCGAGTTGCGTATTCGTTCTGGGTTTTCATGCCCTTGGAGCACGCCGAGAGCTTGGAGATGCAACAGATGGTGACGGAACATCATGCTAACTTGTTCCGGGAAAGTGAAATGCTAATGGATGGCTTGATTGATGTGGGGGATATAGACGTTGCGTACTGCCGAAGTGTACTTTTGAGGAGAAGAATGCAGTATGAGAAATTTAAGGATACTTTGCGTGGTATCTGTAACGAACATAAGGAGACTATTAGATTTTTTGGGCGCTACCCGCGTCGCAATAAGGTTCTCAATCGGGGCTCAACTGAGGCGGAGCTAGCGTATCTACAAGAACAGAGATAGACATGAAGGGGAAAAAGTAGTATAGAGGTAGAAAATAATTAAGGCTAGTAATTAGCTCTTATACTAGTAAACTCACATCAGCGATACCTATATAAGATAGAGGTATAGTTTAGATGGTATAATCGTTTGTCGATATAGGCGGTTAAAATTGCGTAGTATCGCCCACGGAAAGCCTAGATGTGAGATGGAGCCGCTGTAAGATCTACCAGCTATTAAGTTCTCGGAACTATAACACATAGCTAAATAGGCACATAGCCAAATGATTATACAACTAAGAAGCCCCCTGTAACCTCCCGTACGGGAACGCCGACATCTCGTCTTCTATGGCATGTCAGTACAAATAAGTGGTGAGCTGCTAAATCCACATGGGCTCAACGTCAGGCTAAAGTCAAAGTATACGTACCACACTTTTCTTTCGTTTCCCGTTGTTCGCATTAGCAAAGCATACGACGTTCCTAAATCAATACCTCGGCAACATTCGCTTCTGTCAAACTTGTCTGTTTTGCGACGTGCCAAGCCACGACCTTGAGGACACCATATCCATTTGCTGAGTCACCAAATAGTCGCCGCTACGCTCGTGTTTTTCCCCTGGCTCCTTGAAACGTCAGCCTCATATGGAAGTGAGTCGAAAGGACAACGTACCAAGATATCAGGCAGCAATTTTGTACAATTACCCTAGTTTCCGGGCTTGGAGCTAGTTTTAACAAAGTCAACAATAATCAAATATCCAGCCTACCATCGAAATTGCGCGTTCCTTTACTACTAATTAGGTGAGCTCTTGTTCAAAACCTTATATTATATCCAGATAGATGGTTCGTCTACGTAGATGCAGGACGAAACGAAATCGAAGCGTCTTGTTCTTTGTCCTCGTGGTTCTCACCTGTGGTATCTTCCTGGCACATCCCGTAAAATCACAATATGAACCATCAGTCACCGGTCCAGTTGTTGGTATCAGTTTGGGAAATACAGTCTCTTGTGTTAGCCAGTAAGTTCCCATGCAGCCTTCTCCAAATGTATCTCCCAAAGTACCGCAATATCATCACACCAACCTAACGCTATGTAGTGCAACCAGTGTCTCCAGTGACAGAGGCTGGAATTATGAAAATAGAACGAACTTGCCATGGGTCTCATGTATCAAGAACAAAGACATTCTTTCTGATGCAGGCTTCAAACCTACATCGCACAATAATAACCCATTCAGATTAATACCAGGACAAACTTCTCCAGGGTTGGTTGAGTTGACGAGGGGCGATGAATTCAATGTCACAACTTACCTCTCTGCTACTGAAACAGCAACATTAATCGTCAAGCACCTGAAAGAGATTGCGTCTTGCCACCTCAACACAACTGTAGGCTACGCGGTTATGACTGTGCCATATAGGTACGGCGATTCGCAGCGTGAAGCTGTCAAAGACATTGGGACTCGGGCTGGTATGGAAGTCTTGCGTGTCGTCAACGAGCCTACAGTTGCCAGCCTAGCCTATGGACTGGACAGATTGGACGGGAGAACTAAGTCTCGCTATGACGAACGTAACGTGCTGGTATTTGATATGGGGGGAGTCACGCTCGATGTAGCAGCTTTGAGCATCGAGGAAGGTGTGTTCGAAATACTAGGGTCAGCAGAAAACTTGGGCCTGGGTGGAGAGCGTGTGAACAAGCGGTGGCTTCATCATACCGTTCAGCACTTCATCGCCGGAAACAACACGGACTTGCGTAGGGTAAGTAAATACACCGAGAAAAAATCAAGGAGCTGTGCTAATCAAGAGTGCTTTGTAGGACAAGGATGCTATCGATAAATTGAGGCTTGAAATAGAACAAGGGAAACGGAATTTGTCGACTGGAGATCTGGCTACAATTACTGTCCAAGATTCTTTCCACGGGACCACATTTCAGCACAACATCACACGAGTTGAGTTTGTAAGATATATTTCTTCAGTGCAAAATAATGAAAGATCGCTAACACGTTACCTTTTCAGGATTCTATCATGACGCCGTTGATCAAAGCGGCGATCTCCTCCATTGAAAACGTTCTTGAAGCCGCCCGGCTCAATAAGAGTATGATCGACAAAGTAGTACTCGCCGGCGGCTCCACAAACATGCCTCTGGTACGAAACATGATAAGCGAATACTTCTCTAGCGACGACGTTCCTATACACATCCTCTCGTACTTGAACGCTACGGAGACCATCGCAATCGGTGCGGCCATTCAGGGCGCAATTCTGGCTGATGACGGATATGCTGGATGTTTAGTCGGCACATTTGATGTCAGTGCATTATCCATAGGTAGAGACACGAACATGAACGATGACTTCATACGCTAACGTATGCATAGGCATAGAAACAGCTGGCGGCTTGATGCGTCCTATACTCCTTCGAGGTGCCGGTCTGCCAACCATAAAGTCACGGCTCTTCACCACTATAATAGATAACCAAGAGGCGATGAATATTCGGGTCTTCCAAGGTGAACGGCCTCAGACTAAGGATAACATATATATGGGAACTCTTCCGGCCCTTCCGCTTAGTGGGGGCAAGCGTGGGACTGCAAAGGTGCGTCTTGGTCCAGGTCTGTGTTCTGATGGTAGATTGACTGGCTCCAGGTTGATGTCACAGTTAAAGTCAACAGTTACCAAGATGAAGTCGAAGTAAGCATATTTAGTATCCTACTCACGCTTGTATCAGTACACTAACATTTCAACCTAGATCTCGGCTGTTGACAGGGCAACAAATAAAAATGTTGGGCTCACTATCATAGTTAGTAATGAGAACCGGATCACCCAAGACCGTTACGAGTCTCACGTGGAGGAATCTGAGCAATACTACGAAGAAGATCGAGAAACGAAACAACGCATCCAGGCGGAAGTTAGTGCTAGCATTGAGTCAGGAGACGTGAAAAAGATAGGTCGAGATTCGTTGGAGTTTGTGTTTGTTGAATGGGAGGCGGAGCGAAGTCGAGATGAGCTTTGAATGAATGCAATTGCAGTACTGCCTACATGGCAGCGAACCGACAGGTTGACGTTCCAACCCGGATTTTTCTTGCCTCTTTCGTCCTAGTCCCGGATCCGATTCCGCTACTACCGTCAGTCGCGAACAGCCTCAACGCTTCGCGCAATTTCTCGGCAGCGCCCTTTGCGACTCCACCCAACTCGTCACGACAGAGCGAGACGTACGTTTCCATGCCGCCTCCGGAAACGGGTGTTGCACGCCGCCGTCAGCGCCCTCTCCTAGACCCGGTACAAACGCGACACACCATGGTCAGGCGCTCACGAGCCCAAGCAAGTCGAGCTCGCGAAAGACTATTCTGGGAGCTGGACCCGTCGGGTCGCAGGGCAACCCCCAATTGATCTGTCTGGGGAGCTATTCGGTATACGCAAATATCACTTGGCGATTGCAACGCGTCAAATGGTGTCTTTAAGGTATCAACAGTTAAATGCTAGCATTCTGCTTTCGAAGGCCTAATCGGGAAGGTTGGAGACTTGGCCGTTGATTGCCCTAGAATTATTGCGTTTCTGGAATATCTTGTACCACCACCCCACAAAGGCTTATGGGGCTGCTCATGGCACATGTCTTGCTTAACGCAGTGCGATTGTTCATGCTGCCCGCTGACAGGTAAAAATAGTGTCGATTGTTCATTGCAAGATTGTGGTGCTTTGCACTTTGTGCATCGCAGGCATGGCGTGACAGACATCGCTGACGAGACGCTGGTTCTAGCTTACCGGTATTAGCTCAGCCCGACGCCAGATTAAAGATACAAAGTGTCTCTGGAGCGGCTAATAGACCGAATGAGCTATGTGAGCAGATAGTTGTGTTATTTCATTCGAGAATGCGTTCTCCGCACAACTCATCTTGCGGGCCGTTCTCTTTCGTTTCCGGTTCGGATTTAATGAGCGCAACGGCGGCCGGGCGCATACCTTGGCCCGCTCGAGGTCGGTCCACATCAGACGCTCAGTGCGATCGTCCCACAGGATGTTGCGCAAAGCCGGGTCCTTGTGCAGCAGCCCTAGCCGGTGCAGTCCCTCCAGCATCACTCTCGCCTCCTGGAGAAGAGCGGACTTGTTGTCTTGAGTGATGAACCTGGATAACGGACGTCCAGCCCAGCTGAGAAACAGCATGTGCGTGTACACTCCACCGTCGTAGAAGTAAGGGATTCTCAAATCTGTGAGACCAAGGCACACCGGGACGATCCTACCTTGAGCAGGCAGCACGTGCTGGTACATCCGATTTTCGTGCTGTAAATGGCGAGAATTGCACTCCTCCACACCCTTAGCCACAAGTGTGTAGCCGTGGGAAGAAAGTCGCACTTTAAAAAGCGCCCCTCGCGACCCTCGTAGGTAGAGAGGTCTGCAGTCAGCGTCAATGCCGAGATCCGTTGCCAGCTGTTGCCGGATGAGGCGGAGGAATGCCTCTGGCTTCATGTGTCTCTTTTTGTGCGATGGAAGGTTTGGGCAGTGCTGGTCGAGTGGATCGCCACGCATCAGTCCAAGTAAACAGTCGTGTGTGCAGTACGGTCGGTCCTCCACCCGCAGCTTCACTGTCGATTTTGCAGCTGTCATCCCCGCCTGGTTTGTGCTCCTATCGGTAGCAACTTCTCTATTCCCCTGCTGACGAGACGAGCTCTGACCGCCCTGAGAACGCGTGGTCCGTCGCGGAGTTGGAGTTGGTGGCATGCTATTGCCCGAGTCGTCGCCGTCCCCGCTATCGCTATCACTATTGTGTTGCACACGCACTATGTTGTCTATCGGTAAGCATTGCGACCGAGTCCGGATATGTGAGCGGAGAGAAGGTATCCAACGCGAAGGCTGATACGAGAACGTCTCGCGCGTCATCTTGCGTTCCGTTTCTGGAATCTTCTTCAAGATGTCCATGTACTCTACCGCCCATGTGTCGAGTGCAGACGCTGCTTGGTGCCATTCCTGTGGTGGTGGCTCTGCGGCAAGGGCGCGCAGAACGAAGGTAGACACCTGGGCCACTGCCGTCCGATGGAGTCGATTTTCATCGTCGTCCTGCACATCGACGTTCGGAACACTGACGTAATAATAAACCGTGGTGGGGTCGTCTGGAATGTGCAAAAAAACGATCACATCACCGGTGAATACATAGCCGTACTGGACCCCTCTGTTGATCATGTACGAGAAGCATTGAGTGACAACGGCCGCAAGCAGCCACTTCAAAGAAGACTCGAGGCCGTTGCCCTCTTTGTCGATTACATCCCGGTCTGGCACGATCTCGCCGTTCAATCCGACCGCGATGTCCTCTCGCGTTAGCTTGTGCGGTGCCTTATACTCAATCGCCACCGCCGGGAGGCTTTGTCCGTCTGTATGCCGGTATATGCAAAACTGGTCGGCTCGCCCGCCGCCTTTTCCCTTCTGCGGTCTTGATGATGTTGACTGAGCGGAAGCCGCCCTCTCTTTGCCGGGCCTTTTGTTTGCTCTATTGCCGTCGTTTGCTTGTGTAGATGTGTCCCTGATAGACATGTGCTGCATTGCTTCCTCAACTGTCGTGCCATCCGACCGACCAAGGTTCGTATGGCTTTCAAACGATATCCTTCCTCGCAGCCCAAGCCTCATCCGTAGGTTGTTGTCCTTGTAAATCTCCCCAATAAACATCTGCACCTGCTTCTCAACTGCTTCCCGTGCAAAATGTCGCAGTTTATCCTCACTATCGATGGGGTCTATATGCGTCCTGACGTAGTCCAACTGGGTTGTCGAGGGAAAGGCTCGATTTGCTCCGAAAGCTGGGCTAGTCGAGAGCTCGACCCATATTTCCTCTTGGTCGCTCGGAAATGCATCCCACGGGATGATGCGTCGAGGGTAAAGTCGACCGGCGGGTTTGGTGACGTCGCCTTGGGTGGTGAGGGATCGATCCGTGACGATTTTGATGGTACGGGTCATCTCGTGGCAGCCTTGGAGAAACTCTACGAGGGTCGTCGGGAGTGTAATAGCCTCAGCTTGTTCCCTCCGTCGCTGTTCCTCCTTGCGTTGTAGCTCCTCAGCACCTGCCCGCGCCTCTGCCTCCTCCCGCCGTTGCTGTTCCTCCTCCCGCCGTCGCTGTTCCTCCTTGCGTCGTAGCTCCTCAGCACCTGCCCGCGCCTCTGCCTCCTCCCGCCGTTGCTGTTCCTCCTCCCGCCGTCGCTGTTCCTCCTCACGCAGCCGTTGCTCCTCGGCTACTCGCGCCTCTGCCTCTCGAAGTTGTTGCCGGAGCCGCTCGAGTTCTTCCGCCATGCCTCTGGGATGGTGCTGTTTGTTCACCAAGACGCGCCTGCTGGGTTTGTTTACCTTCGAGTGAAACGGCAGGATCCGGTTGCATGGGTGTGTGCACGGACGAATTTATCTCCGGCACCCCGCTTGTAGGACGGTTGCCAGGGCAGCAACAGATCACATGCTTTTTGCACCACCAATGTATCCCACAAGCGAGTCACACATCCCACCAACTGAACTCGACTTACGACAAACAACGAGAAGAATATTTTTGGAACACCCATCACAAAAACATCAAAGCACATCTGCCAGTGGCCGCAACGGTCTCTATCCCCTTGGCTGTTGGGTGTCCCGCACGGACCACCGGCCTGCATCATCGAAAATGGTATTTTCAACATTTTCCCCGCTGCAAAGCACCACATGTCGATTAATAAATCATTTATGCTCATTCCAACACTTAGCAGTATCACACACATTAACTAAGCACCGTAAACACCCGTTTTTAGGACGTGGTGGGCGCTCCCGCGCCTTTTTCTTCCCAGAACCATCAGATCGCACAGAATTGTGAGACATCTCACTCAGAGGCTTCCTGGGTTGCTGTGGACTGGCCTTCCTCCTTGCCTTTTTGCATGATATGCAGTGACCTTTGTTCTTTAGCAATCCCCTAGTGCAGGTTGGTACCGTCGCATCTATAGAGGAAGGCTTTTCAAGTGTACGTACCATTGACTGAAGAACTTCCGCTGCAGAACTCCTGCGACCCCTGGACATCCAATCCAGGGCAACTCTCTCACGGAACTCAGTATTAAATGAACCATGCTTTACCTTAAAGTGCCCAAAAGATTTCCAGATTATTGCTGCGTTGCAAAGAGTAGTATCCAGTAGCCAATGCTACAGAGGCTTCCAGTTCTTAAGGCATCGCCGCTGAGTCTCCGTACCATCTCGATTATGATCCGCCCGATCTACACCATTCATGCAATAGTTATAGTCATCAATGATAGTAGGGATATTAAGCAGCTTCGTGAATTGATCACCCGAAAGAGCTCGAACTCTCGCAGTAGAGTTATTAGGTCTCCGACGAAGCCGTATGGTTGACTCACTCGCATCATCGATGGTCGACATAAAGAAAACAGGAGAGCTGTCCATCCAAAGGAACTGTAGCACTTTGCCATCCTTACAAGTGCTGTAGATCGTGCCCCATTCTAGATTACTGCGGTGTCTACTGCGGATTTCGCAAGTGCTGGATCTACGCCCCTATTGATCTCCGGAATAGCCTTTAATCGCTTTGGTGGGGGAGTGGATCGTGAGGGCGATTTTTTGCGCTTTGCCGGTTGTTGATTGGCTATGTGGTCGAGTTGCTCTAATTGCTGTATTTGCTGCGATTGCTCCTGCTGCTCCACAGCGTCCTGCTCCTCTTCCTTCTTAATCTTCTCTTCTCGTACTGTTGTTGTAGTTCTTACTGTACCTGCTGCGCCGATCCCAAGGTCCCTAAGCGTAGCGAAGAGGCGCTCAGAACTGAAGAGGTTATCAACCCATGCCACATGTCCTACGCCGTGATCCTCCAGGTTGTCCAGTAACTGTAGGACCACCTGTTGCGTCGGGTTATTGATAACCCCTCCCCATTTCGGATCTAAGTCCTGCGGGCCACAGCCCTTCACTACGTCTCCTTTAGCGTGCCAGAGATGACCCAGAACGTACCCATTGTACGCTACAACCCATATCTTGAAACCTTCAGGTGTAGGCTTGCCTGGAATATTGACGATTTCGCTTGCTCGTCCAGTGAAGCGTTGCATACACTCATCAATAGCCAAATCTCGGCCTAGGGAGTAGTAATCCTTCCAGTGCTACTGTAGAGTTGCGGAGAGTTCATTGACCTTATCAAACGGACGAATCTTCGCTTTGTCCAAGTCCGTAGCAGTTATTTGTACGCCAAACATATGGAAATATCGATGGATCTATTACTATCGGACAAGACTTATTAATACTATAACAGGGAGGTGAATGGGTCCCTTTTTCCAGTTGGTTGACTACAAATCCGGCATCTCACGAGGAGTATGAATACCTACATAGATGATAATACCTACTATAATTATATTGATTAATCTACTGATAAATTAGTCTATTTTCCTAAGTATACGTATATCTCTTCCCTAGTTATAGGACGCCAGGGACGGTCTGCATGGGGATCCGTATCGAGTCGCCGCTGATATGCCGCATTTGTATTTGTGCGCTGTACAAGCATATCAATGATCTCGGAATCGATGAACCTATCATCAACGCTACTGGCTCTCTAGATTCGTCAGCAGAGAGGTTCTTTGGTACGCCTTCATACTGTGGAAGCTCCATAGAAGGGAAATCTTTAAATATAAAGGATGGTGGAGGTGGATTTTTGCCAGGCTTGTATTGCGAATTTTTATCAGCTTTGGGACATAGTCCGCGTCATTCGATACCCGGGGCATTTTTGACCAATCAGAGAACAGAGATACGTATAGGAAGCAGTGCATTGCTTGTAATTCGTTATAAACAAACATATAAACAATTGATCGATTGCCCAGAAATCTCGCTCCGAGCTCAGGCCGTTGGTCCGTGCGGGACACCCAACAGCCAAGGGTGTGAAGATTACTAGAATAGGAAGGTTAGCACCATAGAGTCGGTCGCAGTGCCAAGGGGGCACAGTTGCACAGTTGCCAAGTTCTTGATAACGTTGGCGGCTAGGCAGCAGCCTCTTAGCACATTTCAGGGCTGCGTGGAACCAGACGAATGCAGTTGATACTGGAGGAACCAGCACAACTCACCAATGACGACATTAGTGTGTACCACGGTCACATGACTACAAGGCCTTGGCAGCTTGGCGTAGGACAAGTCTCGGGGATGTACCATGGGATTCCACGATCCCACAGCGTGGGACTGTAGGACATGTGTAGGACCGTGGGACATCACTAAGTATATAGATCCCAGCAATGAACCCTTACGGCTCATTGTGTTCAATTCTCAATATTCTTCGGAATAGTGAAGTGTCGCACTGAAGGTGTTAACTGAACAGTGAAAATGATTGGGATATGAGGCACAAAGTTAAGATGGTTTTTGTGTGATTGTATTTGTGTGTACGACAATGTGTGTCGTCTGTTCAGAAGAGATGGCACAAGTCTCTGAGTCTTTTATGAAGACATCACGTGGACTGCTAAGCGAACTACTGCCCTTGGCCAATGGCGTGCGACACACCCCCCCAGATTTCACTCCGTATCAGATGAAGTCTGGATATCTGTGCTGTATTCCATATCCACGTAACCAGGGTTTACCTGTGCTGATATGTCAACTAGACCCAATTGCTTCATGAATTGCGAGTGCTTTTCTGTTGAGAGTGGTTTGGTAAAACCATCCGCCGGCATGCTAGTTGTTGGTACCCACTGTACCTTTATTTTGCCTTCTTGATGGATCTGTCTAAGCCAGAGGTTGTGTATGTCGACATGTTTAAGTTTTGACGTCAGTTGTGGTCGTTCCTTCTGGATCAGGCCCACTGTTTGTTGATTATCACAGAGTATGCTGGGCAGGTGTTCTGGGTCAAATTCAATGTTGGCGAATAGTCGATATAGGGCAATTGTCTCTCTCGCTGTATGAGACAGCGATAAAAGCTCAGCTTCAGTTGTTGACGTGGTTACAGTCTTCTGTTTGGAGGACTGCCACATGATCGGTCCATTAAACAACCTCATCAGGTAACCCTGGGTGGATTTTCGAGTCTCTGTATCATCCGCGAATGACGCATCGCTCGACACCAACAGCACTTCATCATCTTTCTCTACATCCAGGGCGTTGTTGGCCGCAGGGTCTGAGAACTCGATGGCATAGTACTTTGTGGTCTGTAGATAGGAGAGTACTCGATTTGCATACCGCAGGTGCTCTGGCGATGGGTTTAGTGTGAACTGACCTAACTGGCTGGCTGCAAAGGAGATATCTGGCCTTGTGACGACTGCCGGATAGAGAATTGATCCTACCTTTTCTTGCATCTCCATGATCTGTTGGATAGTGGCCTGTCCTTCATAAGGTAAGGGGTGGTATGACGAAGGCAGAGGTGTTGTAATCGGCTTCGTCTCATCAATCCCGAACTTGACGCAGATTTTGTCGATGTAACCGTCTTGGCAGATCCAGAGCTTTTTTGCTTTGAGGTCTCTTCGGATTCGGATGTTAAGGAAAGATGATGCTTCTCCGAGATCCTTGATGTCGTACTTGTTTTGTACGGCTTCTTTGAATTGCTGCAATTGTTGGTGCTTGTTTTGTGGTGCAATGATGAGCATGTCGTCCACGAAGAGAAAGAGAACCAGCTTGGTTTCTTTGTTGACCATAATGCATGGTTCTTCTGGACATGATTGAAAACCGAGTGGTTGTAGAAACGATACAAGTTCTTTGTACCAAAGCTTTGGCGACTTGCGCAGACCGTATAGTGCCTTAAGCAATCTCCACACCTTTCCTGGTCGACCGTACCCTGGCGGGCATGTTGTATAGATCTCTTCGTCCAGGTCGGCATTGATAAACGCGTTCTTGAAGTCGATTTGGTGACAGATAAGCCCGTATGCACAGACAATGGCCATAAGTATGCGGAAGCTTCGATAGGCGCCGGTGGCCGCATAAATGTCTTCGCCCGTCTGGTGTTGAAGATCACCTCGTGCACAGATTCGTGCCTTGTGCTTGTCCAGGTATCCTCCTTGGTCGAACTTGTACGTAAAGACCCATTTGAGTGGTAGGACCTGCTTGTCTACAGGATGATCTACAAGCTCGAACGCTCCCTGTTCTTCAAGTGATTTGATTTCTCGATCTGCTGCCTTTTTAAATCCTTCCCTTTCTGGATGCCGTTTAAGCTGATACCAGGATTCAGGAGGTGGCGGTAGATCCTTTCGATGCGTTTTCATGGTTCCTGCTTGTGCGAACGCATGTGCAACCTGTTCTCCGACCTTCGCTCGTTCTAGGCGTAACGCGTGAGCCTGCTGTCGAGCTCTCTTGTGGACCCGGTTGGGTGTGAGAGTCAGGTTGACTGTGTCGATTGCATCGTGTCCTCTCTTCGAGATTTTGATAGCTCTGCCAGATGATGATCGAAGATTCTCGAGTGCTAAAGCTTCTGTGCCTCTTTCGGTTCTTGTGATAGACACTGGACTTGGAGGAGATTGAGCAACTGATGCTTGTGTCCGAGCCTCTTCTGTTCCTGTTGGTTGTAGTGAGCCCTCAGGTGTTGGGAGAGGTAGATGAAGCGTTTCAGTGTTCTGCTGTGTCGCGTCCTCCATGATCAGCAGTGGGTCTATGTCTTCTTCGTCGAGGTCGATCTCGTTTATGATGATCGAAAGAGCTTGTCTTGACTCTGGGACTGTTGTGTCAAAATCTGGATTGTACATGACCTTTTCGTCGATCTGCACATCTCTGGATATAACCACGCGGTTGAGGTGGGGAATCCAGACCTTGTAGATGTTTGTGGCTTCTAAGCCGACGAGCCAACCCTTGATTGCCTTCTCTTGTAGCTTCGCTTTCCTGGGACGGTATTTCTTGTTCTTGATTAAGACGTAGGCGAGCGAACCAATGGTTCTGAATTGAGATAGGTTCGGTTTGCGACTGTGAACCATTTCATATGGTGTTTGCCATTGTTTTCGTTGAATTGGAATGCGATTGAGAAGTCGGGTGGCGTGAGCAACGATGTAAGGCCAGAGCTTTTGAGGGAGGTTACCCTGTATCCGAAGCTTGCGGGCGATGGTCATGATCACCCCCCCAGAACGTTCGGCAGAGCTGTTCTGATCTGGAGTGTCAGGTGGAGATGGGTTGTGAGTGATCCCTCTTTTTGCGACCAGAGCTTTCCATGCCTCTCCAAGCCCTTTTTCGCCGTCAGATTGGATGTATCGGGTAGTAAAGCCCCAGTTATCGTTGGTCATGGTAAAGAACTCTTGTGTAATTGAGATGAGAATCTCTTGAGATTTGGTCGGAAGGTTGAAGGAGATGTGGTAGCCGCAGTAGCTGCAATAGAAATGAGCCACCCATGAGTCAGCATTGAATGCTTCCTCCATGTCGATCAGATCGAAGTGAACCTTCTCGAATGGATAGGTTCCTTTCCAAATCGGTATGTGTGATATTGCATTGTGTGCTTGCGCCAATTGGCATTGTTCGCAGAGTTCCGTATTGCGTTGGAAGTTGCGGGTGTCAAGAGCTACACCTTCGACTGCTTCTGGCATGTGTTCCAGGGCTTCTTTTCGGATATGGCCTAGTCTTGCATGCCAAACATCCATCGAAGCTATTGCTACTGGAGGTTTACGTGCCTTGGTGGCCATGGCAAAGGACCGTTCCGCAGACCCTTGTGTTTCGGCATTTATAATCGCATCCTTGATATGTGGTTCGACAACACGGAATGCGCCATGTTTTGTCAGTTTAAAGGCGTTCGATCCATCCGAGTACTCCATCCAGCATGTTCTAGTATTGAAGAATAGGCCCTGTTGCTCAAGAGCATGTGCATTGATCAGGTTCCAGTGGAATCCAGGGACATATGCGACGTTGTGCAGGTACAATAGGTTTGGACCTGACGGAGTGTGGATATGAACTGCGACCTCACCAGTGCCTGCAACATAAGTTTCGGAGTCGCCAAATTGGATGGTCTCGTCGTACGACGGATTGTAATTTATGAACCGTGATAGGTCGTTACAGACATGGGTGTCTGCACAGTTATCGAGTCGGAAATAGCCATCGAACTCGTTTGATGTTGCAGTGTTGAAAGCAAATCGAACGGTACTGTATGCCGCTTTCGATATTTGTGACTGGGTAGTGTTCGAAGCCTCTTGATTGTACGATGTACTGTTGGGTTGATTTGAAGCTCTTTTGGGCCAGAAGTTTGGTAAAGCGATGCCCAGCTTCTTGAAGCATCTTTCGATGTTCATACGTAGACGTCTGTTGCCGTTGACCGAGGTGATGATTTTTGATTGGATTTGGATAATTGGAGTCCATCCATCGGGTGCTTTAGACTGATTGAGGTAATAACAGTCTGAATATATGTGCATCATGCCACATACACATTTGCGGAGAGTCTTCGAAGATGAAGACTCCTTGTGTTGTTTCTTCGGCGGACGCTGGACTTCATCGGTTGAATCTGATTCTCTCGTATGTTTCTCTCCTTGGAAGGTAGCATGTGCTGCGCGTCCTCGTCCACTCTTTTCTTTGGGTGGTGCCATTGTTCTAAACTGCCTGATGCAGAACCCGATGGTTATCTTTTTATCGGAGAGAGTCGGGTTAATTTTGCGGAAGGTTTTCACAGCTCTATTGACTGTATTCTGAGCCTTCTGAACGATGGTGACTTCGCCATCTTCACGGCTTTCTTCTCCTTCAGAATCAGTTGAACTTGTAATGGTGACAGAGCCATCACTGGCGTGATTGGGGTTGATCTCATTGAGTGCCGTGATAATCGCGTTTGAAATCTTTTCCATAGTTTTCGCAGCTTCTTTGATAAGGCCTTTCTCACTTTCTACCTGAGCTTCCTTGGACTTCATGTAGTTATAGAATGGTTGGTTGATTTCGTGAGATGCCTCAATGAAAGCATCACAGATCTGGGCCTCGCTGAGGTTCTCGATTTTGTAACGCTTCGCATTGTTAACAAGAGCGGGCCAGCGGCTAAGCCATTTGTCGAGACTAGTGTTACTAGGGCCTCTCTTAAGCTTCTCGAACTCAGTTCTAACATTCTGTTTTTGATCTTTCGCGGTGGGTTGAATGCTGTCGGCCAGCGCAATAAGTTTTCCTCGGACGTCATGGATTCCGAGGTAGTGCTGCTTAAACTCCAGACAGACGGTAATATCGATGCGATCAGAGACCTTGTCGTATCTCTTCTTTTCGCTTTCAAAGATGGCTTGCAGGCTGTGGTATTTCTGGATCGTGTCCTTGCTTGCTGAGTCTGATGGTTTGGTGGCAGTGAAGGCCAGACTTTCAATCCCTTCTGGATCACAGTAGTTCCATACGTCATTGCGAACAGCAAGGTCCTCAATAGAGTTGATCCAGTTCGTCCAATCCTCACGGGAGTTGAGCAAGGTGAGATTATGGTCCTTGGTCGACATTTTTTGATAATTTGAAATGAATTGTTGATGGGAGAATTTTTATTGTTTCTTTCCCAATAGCAAAAGGAGTATGGGCTCTGTCCTTTCGACCTAGTGCTCTCAGAATCATGTTGGCCCATCTGTCTGGTCTTTGTCGGGACTCTCGGAAAGCCACATTTCGAGTATACAAGATGCTGAGAAAAGGTGAGGCAAAGAGGATTAGATCCGAAGCATCCGTATGGCTGGATACAGTCGCTGACGCGTGCTTGTATATGGCATCATCGGATGTTGAGGATCGATCGGTCCGAATTGATTGTTCCGCCGTCTGTGATAGGTCAGCTTCTAGTTAAAGAAGACAATCCTGAAGCTTAGCTGTTTTAGGAGTCTTTAAGGTCCATTTCATTGCTTTAATTTCATGTTGGTTCCTCTGAGGAGAACTTGTTAAAGAGAGCTCGTCATAATAGAGACGATTGAAGAGAGAGTGGATCTTAAAAGAGTTGAGTTATTGCTCAATAGCATTGGAAGAGTCTCCGGGCTCATAACTGTCGCACTGAAGGTGTTAACTGAACAGTGAAAATGATTGGGATATGAGGCACAAAGTTAAGATGGTTTTTGTGTGATTGTATTTGTGTGTACGACAATGTGTGTCGTCTGTTCAGAAGAGATGGCACAAGTCTTTTATGAAGACATCACGTGGACTGCTAAGCGAACTACTGCCCTTGGCCAATGGCGTGCGACATGAAGCAATAGAATCGTTCTCTATTCTCAATACTCTTTTCAGAAGCGCACTCTTACTGTCTTAGTATTGAACCCTTACCCATACGATATCACTCACTCCCCGAGAACCAACCGAGCCCTCGCATACGCTAAGGATTGCAGTGCAAGAACGAAAGAGGAGTCACCAGTAGACCCTTGTAGAACTAAGCGAGCCAATCCAAGGCGAGAGGATCTTCACAGGCGGTGCCATCCTATCGACCGGTCAACACGGCACTGGTCATATCTGGCAGCATTCCCACATTTTCATTCAACATTTCACATTCTTACTACAGCCACAATGAATTTATGTGCCACCTGCAAAGCTATAGACTTTCGAGCCATGATAGTCGCTTGTCTTCAAGATTGTCAACGTAGGCAAGCAGCAGATAGCCAAGATTATGACGAGGTTCTGGCTCTACCTCAGAAGCACCATACTGACATTTTCCAAATCCAAGCTTCAGCTCAAGCTTGTGGTTTATGCAAACTCATTTTCCGGGCCTTCGAAGAAAGAAATGTGGCCAATGTCGAAGACGCAAGGGGCATACCCATTGTCTTTCGCTCGCGGTGTAACAAGGTAGAAGTGCTCTATGATGCTCCGGAGCGATATATCAAACTGTGTGACCTTGATTGGTACATGAATGGAAGTGACGGTGAATGATTTCTCCTGCCAAATTTTATACAAAATCAGAAACTGACGATAGCAGTCTACACATTGTTCCAGGCACTGAAGATCACAGAAGACAACTCCCCGCCTGTTCACAAGATGATGGAGAGGGACCCGAGATCACCTGCCTCATTCGGAACCGCTGCTTGTTGGCTGAGAAATTGCATGAAGAACCATAAATCCTGTAGATCAACCCTCGAGGACCAGACCTGGACATCGTTCGTTTCCCCGAACGATCGTTTTGAACGATCGTTCATCGTCCGAACGACGTTTATGGTCAAGAGGTGGTTCTTATTCTATTGACTAGGTATTTACTATATAAACTGTGAAAATCTCGTAAATCTTAGCTATTCCTAATTCCTGTTTTAGGAAAGTTGTATAGGCAGCGCACAGGCTATACTATATATTATTAAGCCAAGCTCTCTTAAATAGGATTTCCTATCCTATTAACGCCTGTATATAAAAATTGCTTAGTTTATTTGAAAGAAAATTAGAGCTCGCAATCGCTGCTAACTGTCGCTACAGTTCTAGTGTTGAGAAACGACTATTAGCCAGCTCCCCTACTGCCGAAGTACTCGAGAAGCTCAGCTGCGTCGCACTCGGTGTCAGCTGCTCGCTACCCTCCTCACCCTCCACTTCGCGGTTGCTCTTATCGTTGCCTAAGCCTGCTGGCGACCCTAGTGTAATAAGCCCTTGCGCATCCCAGTTTGCAAGCAGTTCGCTTGCCTCCATTACCTCTACACTCATACTTTGACGCCGCTTATCAAGGAGGATACCAGCAAGGGAGAAGACCCTCTCTGGCTCGTCGCTCATAGGTGGGATAGAGAGGATATCAATCGCCATTCGGGCGAGGCGAGGATAACGGCCACGAACCTCAGCGGAATGCCAGTACTTGATAGGATTAACACTGCGTACTCGCGGCTTACTTATCCACTCATCGTACTCATCTGCAGTCGTAGCAACAATAGGATCATCCTCATCAATTGCAGCGGCGAGGTAGGTTCTTAGTGCGCCCAATATAGGTGGCTTTTTACTTAGTAATCTTGTTGATGTGGCTTCAAGTTCGCCTGGCAAGTCTTTATACTCGCGCTGCCACAGATCTCTCACTGATTGCTTCGCAGTCTTTAGCCAAGCTCTACCTGCTTGCTGCTTCCATTGCCGGTTAATAAAGTGCCACTTGCGGCGTGGGTCGAGTACAATGGCGGCTGCCAGTGCTGGTGAGCGATCCATAAGGCAATAGTACTCATCTGCCTTCGCCCATCCATGTTCGAGCAATGCGTGTATCCTCGTATCGCGACCAGCGTACTCAGCCTTAGCATCCTCAAGACGACTGAGGATACATTCAAGCGTAGGTAAGACGTAGCCAACTCCTACAAAATCGCCAGCGCTGGCGTCGCCTTGCAGAGCCATTGTTGCTTCAAAGAGTGGCTGGAGGAGGCCTTGAAAAGTTTGCAGTACGCCCCAATCATCGTGTGTGAAGCGATTTTTAAATACCCACAACGACAGTGAGTCTTTGCCTTTTTGAACGCGCTTGCCGCTGCTAACTGCTATAGAGTAGCGGTTGCTCTCGTCGTCGATGAATGTGTCAACCTCAGCCATAAGTTCCACTGCGCGATCAATCATAAGATAAGTGCTGTTCCACCGCGTCTGCTGGTCCTGTACAAGCTCTAAGCGGTAAGGCTTTATAAGCTTTTTCTTGCGCTCACGCTCACAAACTTTCAGCCATCTCTCGTGCCTCTGAGGGCTCTTACGCACCCATTTTACAACATTGTGAATCTTTCCAACAGGTCCTTGGCACTGCCAGAGCATTACTTCATCGCGAGAATCCTTTAGTAGCTGGTTCTCGGCCTCATATATATCCTTTCGATCACCAAACAAGAGGGATCTCGCTACCAAGTTGATGACATGGCCCATACAACGTAATCGCCGCTGGTGAGCCCATGAAGCCTCTGGAACGTTAAGAAGCTTTGCCAACGCGTCAATAGCTGTATCGTTGTTCCTAGCATTGTCAAGGACAAAGTAGCCAAGCTTGCCCACAATTCCATATGTCTTGGCAATTCGATATACATCCTGGGCGATATTAACGCCCTCGTGAGAGTCGTAAAACGGTGAGAGGCCTAGTAGAAGCTTACAGTTGGTGCCCTCACAGTTAGCGAGGTGAGCAACTACTCCATTAACTGCATGTAAGTTTGGTGACGTCCACAAGTCGAATGCGAGGTGGATCATGCCTGGAGCTTGCTGCAAAAGCTGTATTATCTCACGCTGATGGTATTTTAGATCTTCAAGCACTCGCCGGGCAATCGTACGCCTATTGTTTATAGCCCTTGGGGTTTGAACTAGTGGTTGCAACGTGGCCAGAAATTCGAGGAATTCAGGGTCATCAACACGCTGAAATGGGATCCTACGCCTCACCACCCACCTCCTTAGAGCTTGGTTAATCCTCTCGAAGTCGGTATTTCGGACTAATCGAGCAATAATGCGTTGGTGATCGCTTCGAGATGGGTCAAGGCCACACGAACGAAACCAGTTAGCAAGCTTAAAGTCCTCTAGGCTCTCGTCTTCTGCAAGCTTTGGGTGGTGCTGAGCCATGTGCTTGCGCACGCTTTGGACACCTCTCGTTACGTTGTAGGTAATCTCCTTCCCGTTTAGGTAACACGGCTTGCACAACCAGAATCTCGCCTTAGTCATTCGATCTTTCTGCCAGGGTAGTAGGTAACTTATATAACATAATTGGAAGGGCAGTTCCAGTTATATAATAACCGCTTGAGGGCAGTTATATTATGTTATATAGTTACCTAAAATGCCAAGACTGGGTTAGTAAGCCCTTCGAAAAGTGAGATGAATGCATGAAGCTCAAAATAGGTGCCAATATTTATATAAACTTCTTTATTAGGAAGTCTCCGCCGATGTAGAGAGACTTAGGAGGCCTTCTAGCACCGGCACGGCCGCCGTAGCTTCATCTCTCATTGCATTACTCTCCTCCAGCACCTCCCTAGCCAAATCACCTGCCATTGTCCTTCCGTCCCTAGCTGTTAATCTAATCCAGCTCTTCAAACACTCACTCTGCTCAACAACCTCAGCGCCAAGTTGGTGTCGCTCCCATGTTATTGTACGCCTGGCTCCGGAGAATACGCGTTCGCTTTCGGCCGACATCGCTGGGATAGAGAGGAGATCGATCGCCATGCGTGAGAGGCGTGGGAAGTTGTTACGCTGGGTAGGTTCGAGCCACCAATCAAGGGCAGAGCCAGCAATACTCGGTATGGGGTTGCCCTATAAGAGAAAGATGTTAGTAAAAGTTGTAGGCAGCAAGATCCTATAAGAATCACCTCAATAAACTGCTTAAACTCATCTGATGATGTAGACCTAGCCATCTCCCTTTCAAATCGGTGTCGTTCAAGGGCATTGGTAATGGACTCTGGGTCAATTGGCGTTGAAGCTTCACATGGAATAGCCACAAACTTATATTCCTTCATCCACAATCTCCGTACGGCGTCAATTGCCCGATCCATCGTACCTGGGTAAACTTCTTCAACAGCTTTCCACTCATCCTCAAGATATCGTCTCCGGAAGGTAGGATTAAGAAGCAGTGCGCCAGCGTATGCAGGTGTTCGATCGGTAAGTTTGTAATACTTGTCAAATGCGAACCACATGGACAAAAGCGATGCAGAGAGGTTGGTGTCGGCCGTATGCTCGCTCTGCTTCGTTTTAATATGGCTGATAAGGTAATCCATTGACTCTAGCACCTGATCGAGCGTCGCATTATCCCGTTCGAGAATGGCGGTAGTGTCGCGAAAGGGCTTTAAAATATCCCTCGTCTCCTTCAAGCTCTCCCACTCATCGCGATCGATAAAGTTCTTCTGCATATCATCCCAGTTCTTATCAATAAAGACTCTTACGTAGTTCTCTAGTTGAATTGCCGCCTCCAACATTGTTAGCCATGAATTCCAGCGCGTATCATTGTCCCGGGGGAGGATTCTTCCAGCTAGTTCAACAAATCTTTGATACCGACATGGTGAGCGACGGAGCCATACAGCGACGTTGTGGATCTTTCCTAGTGGACCAAACTTTCTCCACTCTTCCTGAGTAGTCTCATTCTGATCATACTCGTCCTCTGAGTGAAGTCCAAGCCTCTCTTCCTCTTGCCGAAGCTCCTCTGCTGCCTTAATAGCTAGCTCTACCGCATCTTTATTCCTTGTAAAGAGGAAGGCTTGGCAAGCCAAGTTAAGAATATGACCCATACATCGAATTCGGTGTTGCTGAGCGCCCCAGTGTTGGAAGCGACGAGCGAGAAGGCGGCAAATCTTATCATTTGAACCGTGGTTGTCTCCTGTATATAGGCAATTAGCCATTAAATAGACTTCGAAGGGTTTTATTATTAGATTTAATGCCTACCAGTAATATAACCTAACCGTTCTTCGTTAATCTCGTACTCCTGCAGGACTTTAAAGAATATTTGCTCCTGTTCATCAGCACCATGACCATCCTTGTGCTCACGAAGAGCTAATGTAGCCTTCTGCAACCTCCCTAGCTTGTCCACAAAGTGAGCCGTAATCGCCTGGTAGTGGCTCTTGTTTGGTGAGGTCCAAATATCCGTAGTAAAGTGTATTTTAGAGAGCGATTCAGCAAGCTTTTGCTTAATAACTTCCTTTTGAACTTTATATGTCTTTCCTAGCAGCTTTCTAACAGACCAGCGAGACTTTTTAACCGGACCGTCGCGCTCAACCAGTGTGTAATTTGATATCTTCATGAGGAGGTGGAACTCAGGCCACTCGACTATCGTGTGAGGGAGGTTGTGGTTGACTATCATCATAACCAGTACGTTTAGCCAGTCAGCTTGGTTCACCGAATCGCGAAGAACTCGAGCCTTTAGGGCCTCCGCTGTACTCTCTGCACGCTGTTGCTGGATGTTAAAGCTAGCAGCGAGGCGATTCGACTCCTCTTCCACCTTTGGTTTCTTATTCGATAAAATATGCAGGCCGTGAGTTGTCCGGAGATGCAGGCGGAAGGCAGTTGCACTAGTAAGTCCCTTTCTACACCGCCTGCAGTAAAAGATCTCTTGATTCGAGTTGCCACGCTGTGGTTTGCCTTCAGGAGGCTCATCTAATGCAAAGCTCCAAAGTTCATCTGCCTCCCGTGCTCTCCGGCGCCTTTTTTGTGGTATACCGGCTTGGTGGTGCGTGTCCTTGCGGGCAAGCGTTAAGTCGTCAAAGTCGCGCGAATCAAGCTCGGAGATCGTTGAGAGTTCTTCGCTGGCTTCTTCTTGGGCTCGTCGAGAAGCCCTAGTTGTTCTTTGGGTCCTATCCATAGTGTATTTGAAAATGCAGGGAGGGACCAAAAAGATGTGGATGGCAGAGTGCAGATGTTACCTTTTTGGCAGGGCTCAGGGGTCGGTACGGGACATAGAGCCCCCAAGCGACGCGCGCACAGGCGGAATATGTTTAAAACTAGCCCCTTTTGTAGGTAAAATGGGCTCGAGCGTCCTTGATTTACCTGGCAACTTTGACACCTCACATCTCCATGCAGCGGCCAGCAACACCAAAAGATACTGTAGAGTTATATAACTATATAACTTAGGCAACATAACTGCCTGAGGCAGTTACAGTTATGTATTATGTAGTTATCTAACAATATAACTATATAATATAACATAATTATTACCTACATGCCTGCTTTCTGCTCTATAGGAACCCCATATTTCCACACCCACTGGGTGACTTTAACATCACTAAGAGGCGTTGCAAAGCTTGAGATACGCTCCCAATCAACCCAACTGTAGTCAAACTTTAGAGCAGTGGCTGGCTCGTCACCCTGACTTTCTGGTAGCCAGATTGAGTCATCGTTGGTACGCTGTAACTCAGTACGTATAGAGGGGATCTGCGATAACTTCTGAAAGCTCGTCATCGTTAGTATCGTTAAGATCAAACCTTTGCTGGATAGGAGAGTCCTCATCCTGGATAATAAGCTGCGATAATCGTTTACTACGACGTTGTTGCGGTCCAGTGTCGTCAAGATGAGTAGCTAATCGCTTTCGACGATTCTTTAAGCTCATGCTGGCAGTCGATAAAGGAGTAACAAGAGAAATGGAACGAATTTACAGTAAAACTGTATTAACGCGTTCATGATCTCATCTGTTGACTTCTCCGCTTCCCCGCTTTTGCGACGCGTCTGTAAACAAGAACAATAACAAAGCTAACGATAGCCGAACGACGATCGTTCGCCGAACGATCGATCATCGTTTACTGATCGTTTAGACGAACGATGTCCAGGTCTGGTTGAGGTGGTACCACCACCAATCAGGAAGGAGAGAGGTCCTGACCCAGCATTTGATCGCCAGCGGGAACACAAGCGCATTCGAATAGACGCTCCGGTCTCTACAACTGATTTGTATGATCAGTATATATCTACCGATCGGCTTCATGACGACCAGGCAGGTTGCGATGAGGCTATTGCGTACTGGCTATCCCGCTACGACTCCCAAAGAGATCTCGCTCGCTTCGCTCTGGATCTGTTCGCGATCTCACCTATGTCAGATGAATGCGAACGCCTCTTTAGTAGCGCAAAGCTTACTATAGTTGATCGCCGTGGTAGGCTGAAGGCAGATATTATAGAGGCATGTGAGTGTCTTCGGGCCTGGTATGGAAAACCCCAGGCTGAGGAAAACAGCGATATCGAGGATAGTGAGAATGAAGACGACTGGATTGATAATTAGTAGTGAAATACATTTTCTCGGTTTCTTCCTTTTCTTCAGCCTCAGTCTTGGCGGTCTTATTGGTCTTACCGGTAACGTGTTCCACCGGTCATCTGCGAATACCAGTCAACCGCGAACGCGAAAACCCACCAAAAATCAGGAAAACCAACCCATGCAATCTCAACAACTACTTAGTGGTATATCTAAAAACTTAATATCTAGCCTTTTACACTTATTTAATAGCTCTTTTTAAATCCTTAGGCTTACAGCATTTACTACTGTCTAGATATTAAGTTTTTGTATTAGATTTTGTGCTATTTTACTCTCTTGTAAGACTTATTATATAAAATCCTTTAAAAATTTAAAATAAAGCTTAAAATATACATAGAAGGTTAGATTTCAAGTTTTAAGATATAATACTAAGTAGTTATGAAGATTGCAAGGGTTCGCTTTTCTGGATTTTGGTGGTTTTTCGCGTTCGCGGTTGACTGGTATTCGCAGGTGACTGGTGAAACACGTTAAGACCATACCGGTTATTATGTAAGCAGCTGGTATGGTATGGTTTGACCTCCATACCATACCATACCAGACCATTCCGATCACTGCTGCGATCCCTCTCAATATCGCGCGGCATCGCTCGCACGATTTCCAACGATCGCCTTTTAATAGGTGGTGTGAGCGGCGGGGGCAGAGCGTGCTTGAAGTTTCTGTGGTGGATTCGGGGATGGATTCTGGTTCTTCTGGGACTGGTCCCGGTTCCTTCTCAGGCTCAGGCTCGGGTTCTGGGGGGCGGTGGAAGTGGCTCCTCAATCTTCGGCACCTCCTGGTTTTTCTTATCCTTTTTCTTCTTTGTGGTCGTAAAATGCGGTAAATCCCCATAGATCCTCCTCTTTGACGGGCTCCGGCTCCAGCTCCGGCTCTGGAGCTAGTTCGGGCTCTGCAGGTGGTTCAGATTCTGGCGGGGGCCCCTCAACGAGGCCCTTCTTCTTTTCTTCCTGTCCTTTGCTGTACTGCCAAAACTGAATCCCCAGTCATCCTCTGCCTCTTTGACTCTAAGCATTTCTTCTTCCGCCGCAGCAGCAGCAGCGGCGGCGGCCTCTTCTTCTTTTCGTTGTTGCTCCCTCTGAAGCTTCTTCATTTCTTTCCACGTCATTTTCTTCCCTGTGAAGCCCCACATTGATTCTTCCTCTTGTTGTTCTCCAGATTCAGACTTTAGAGCTGGACTTGCCTGGTTTCCGGCCTCGTTTGCGTGTGTCGGCTCGTACGGCTCTTCGCATACTTGAGCGGGTCCTGATTCTTCCATGTCTGGGTCTTCGTGTATGTCGCTCACCTCTTGGTGGGGGACTTCTTCTACTGGGCTTTCTGAAACCGCACAATTGCGAACTGAAGAATCCCCCAGAGATATGACATCGTCGACGTCTTCGCAAGTTGCATTTGGAAATTCGAAGGAGATCTCATCACTCGTTGTGGGCGTGCCTGTCTCATGCCTGCCGGGGCAATGATATATCTGTACAGCTGGAGATCCCACGTCCGCAGCCTCGTTCAACACTTGATCGGGCTCGTCCGTATCTCGGCAGTGGCTCTCTCGTGTTTGCAATGTGTGGGTAAGCTTGTCGCTGAATATCTCCAGCAGATGATACATCATGAACCTGTGCAGTGTACCGTTACCCACACTCTCAACAAAGGCCTTGCTGGTGAAGACAGTATAGTCGAGTTCGAATTGCTCCTTGGCTCTAGCTTGCAGGTATTCGTGGAACCAGCACCAAGTAATTTTTGAGAACTCCTTTCTGACCGTGTCCAAAATCTCAACAAGGGCCATGTCCCTGCCATACTTTTTGATTTGCTCTTTTGCGAGCGTTTCGAGGTCTGGCAACTCGTAATTGGAGGCAAGAATAAACGTCAAGAGGGCGTGTCGGAATTTGATATGTACTTGTGTCTCGGAATCTTCTACTTCTGCTTCAAGTGTTTGATATGTGCCCATGTAGAGGTAATGGACGAGGGTATGTCCTGTAGCTGCGCTCACGCCCGGCAGGCAAATCATCCCTCCGGCATCGGTGGTCGACCACTTCGGGGAACGTAGAAGATATTTTGGTACCCAATAGGTAGCAAGCCCTGGGCCGACATCGATTGCCACGGTGCTGCAGGCGTAAGGGCTGCAAGTGGTCATTAGCGAACAGATCCAGGTTTGAGCGAGCGCTAGGGCTCAGCTTACGAGGTTGTGGGCTTGTTGGATTTCAGTTCAGACTTTTTTCCTGGGTCTGCTGTTGCTTCGTCCACGCGGGTGCCATGGACAGTCGGTTTATCCTCTGCCACGACAACCTCTTCTTTTGCATGTACATTGTTTTCTGCAGTTTGACCGAGGTACATAGTCGCGTCGCCTTCACCTGGTGCATCAACCACAGCCTCACTTGACTTGGCAGTGCTAGATTTCTTCTTCTTCGCCATTGGGATGATTCGATGGACGAATACAATACTATGCGGGACCAAGATTCGCGAAGAGGTGGAGACTTCGAAGAGATCCGAATGTGTCTCCGGTATCAGGTATTAGGCAACAGCGACAAGGCTGAACATGTACCCTCTGCGACCAGACGCTTACCCGGCCAACAAGGGCCAGTTAGCATTCACCACGACGCTCGTGCAACATCGAAACCCCTCCCCGGCGCCACATCATGCAATAAGCCATGCGAAGATCCAATGAAGTCGCTGAAATCAATCTTTGTTTGCGGAAGGACTTGCCTTTTGACTAGTGACCTAAATCTTTGGCGCTAGCGCATTCAATCCATGCCGTTCTATTATTCACAGGCCATGAAAATAGTGAGGGTGGAAGTGGCCTAGTGTGGTCTGGAACAACAGTTGCTATTATGCTGTTTAAGTGCATCGTTGGATTGAGCAGTCTCCTACGGCGGGGTGGAATGCCTTGAAAACAGGAAGACAAATCAACAAAGCTGTTGAGACCCCTTGGCAGCGTCAGTGGCGTATTATGCTTTGAATGAGTTCAAGTTGGCGTCGCGTTGTGCCTCGTGTGGTGATTGGGACATCTGCGCTCAAGCAGGGACTGACGCAGTGCGCCTCATTGACTTCCCCACTTTTTCAGCCGACCTCAGCCCGTGATAAAAACGCTCGATCCACATACAGTGACCCCGCAATAGTTTCCGCCGCGCATGCACGAGCCACCCTCTCAAGCACATGTACACCAAACTTCAACACTATATATCTTAGCCAAAATATTATATAATTAATTTTTTTTTTGGGTTAAGAGTTGCATAGATATTTAGTATTTTGTTTGCCATCCTCGTGCCTTTTTATATGCAGTAATTCGTTGTCGCATACTTAAGATGAGGCGCTTGATAAGCTTAGCTAGTATGCGCCGCCAGCACTCTTTTAATGCACTGTAAAAGCCATCCCACTCTTCTATAGCTTAGCTGTAATTGTTATATTATAGATAGAATTTGTACATGCGCTTCTTTAGGTACTACTAGAGGTGCTTAATTAGGTTGAGATTAGGTAAGTATGCTAGCTATTTGATAGTGGTGATGTGGTGCTTGCGCAGAAACTTACGCGTCGCTGCAGCTGTGTGTATGCGCGCGTTATCCTGCATAAAAAGCTGAGAACGACGCTAAGATAGTAGAAGCCCTTTAGTTAAGGCCTTAATGTAACTTTTAGCAGAGTACCTATACTTTAGAGCATTAAAATTACGCTCTATTATAACTAGAGGACTTCTCTAGGCATACTTACGTTTATCTAACCATATTAAACCCTATACTATTTATGACACCTTTTTACTGCAGCTATAGGTTTAGAGCATTATTATCTTCTATTTCTTTTATAAATTTTAAAAAACCTACTCTTAGTTTTGCCCTAAGCCCTTCTAAACTAAGCATTTATTAGAGAACTTAAGCGTGCGCTAATGCTAGGGGAATTAAGAGTACTCCTTGCAGAACTTAAGGCGCCTCAACGCATCCCCGCGATAGAGCTTAGGACGCTTTTTATAAGGAGATTTAGTGAGGCCTTGTCTTTTAAAGTATTAGGATAGTGTGCTAGAGCTAGGCGGCTTCGAAGAGGTGCTATCTGGATTCATAACCACTACTACTTTAGCTAGCTCTTTGTACTTAATTTTTAGCTGCGCACGTGCTTTGCGATAGATAATCTTCTTTTAATAAAGCGATAGTATAGGTGGCCGGCCGCTGCGAGGTTTATCTGGAGTTGTGCCTGTTTAGTAATATTTCTTCCTGAGGTCGCGTATAGCGCGTTCACTCCGGCCATACGCGTCAGCAACTTAAGTAACTGTAGAACCACCATGCAGTATCCTAATAATTTAATCTCGCTGCTGGACTATTAAATTAGGGCCTCTACGCGTATTTTAGTCTATTTCTTGTAAAATTTAGCGATGTAGTGGCATAGTTATGATACTTGAAAGTTGAGAAGGAGATGTTGTGAGGGACCGCGTCGCGCTAGTGCGGCGGAAACTTTTGCGGGGTCACTGTAGCAGCTACGCAATTCAGTTGCCTCGCAGCGCCCAATATCATCTCTTCCCCATATGCATGGCTGCCTGTTCCCTTGACACCACTTACATTTTCCTGTCCTCAACTGCCCTTGTGTTGGACCTTTCGAACATGGGCCCCCTGAGCTTGGCAAGACAACTTTGCGAGTACAGTTTGCTTGACCAAATGCAACGTTTTTGACTCACTACTGTACAGGTCGCTAAGAGAAGCTCCAATAAAGATCTTTGCTGGAAGCGAAAAGACGGTCTGCTATGTTCATCCCGGGGTCTTGTTGGCGTGTAAATCATCTACAGCTGATGTTCGCATGAGCGGGCCTTGGAAAAACACAGGAGACGGCGCTATAGATTGGACAGACTTTGACGAACAAACAATTGAGTGTGTTTTGCAGTATCTTTACACTGGGGACTACCATATCCTCGATGCCGGGAAATCCTCAGCGCGTATCATTGAGGACATAGAGAACGACCTAGAACAGACTGAAGGTGTGTGGAACGGAATGGTGCTGGATTTTTCTCACCTCTAACTGTAGACGCTGCTCCTGCGGACGAATCATCACCCGTTGAAGAACCACCAGCACCATACCGAAGTCCGTCGCCAAGCGTAGGCCTACTAAGCCGACCTCTTACTCCATTTCAGGATTGTGTTGGGGCAGGCTTTCCGGCAGAGCGTAAGCAAACGGCTGCCGGAGTCATTGCTGAGAAGGATTTCAAACGCGACAGATATGCTGTTGGAGTATCTGTGTTAAGACATGCAAGTGTTTACTCGTTTGCACATCGACATTTCTTTTCCGACCTCGCAAAGCTCGCATTACAGCGCCTCACTCAAGTCCTCCATCTTGCACCGTGCGAATACACTGCGTTATTTCCCCATCTTGGGGATGCTATTCGTCACATTTACGACACCACACCTGGGCCTGATATGCAGGCAGATCCTGCCCGAAAGCTGCTGTCACAATATGTCGCACTGAATTACACTAATCTTACTGGAGGCGAGTTGGATGCTCTTGTGGAAGAAGGAGGCGAACTGATGGTTGACGTCTCGAGCAAACTAGCGAGGCTACTTGCAACGAGGAACTCTCAGGTTCGTGCTCTGGAAGATAGAATCGACAGCCTCTCCACCAAAGTTGGGGCATTGCAGATTATCTGCAACGATAAAGAGACGGAAATCCAACAGTTGCAGGCAAGACAGAGAGCAGAAGATTCCGATATTTCGGGCAGTGGGATCTATAGGAAAAAGAAGAAAGGCGGTTGGGATTGATGTCAGTGGAAACGAAGGAAAGTTCTGTTGCTGTTCATATCTGTGCCTTGCAACTGTGCCCGTTTCAATTACTAGCCCTTCACGTCAATAACCCTCTCCTGCCATTTAACCCTCTGTTTTCTATCTCTTTAATACCAAAAATGGCCAAAAGCCATACGCCCATCATCTGTGCAACGAGCCGATGGCAATACCATATTGGACAGTATCAGAGGCACATCCGGTTTATCCAAAGCACGGGTGGATGCGTTGACTGAGTACTCAATCGCCGAGCTCAAGCACGAAAAAGCAGAAATGCGGACATAAGTCACACTCGCAGCCCTAACCTCCACCGGAACAACACCTTGCGCGAATGTCCAAGCGCCAGCAACGAACGCAATGCTCATGATCAAGCCAAGGATCGACTGGAATAGTATCAACGTATGAGTAAGCTGTAGGCGCGGCTAAAACGAGCGTGAAGCTTTATCGCCGATAATGAGCCAGGATGCGCGAGGGAGTGTTGGAAGTGGTTATGGAAGAGCAGAATGAGATGTCCATTTGATGCTTCAACCTACAGTTAACGAGTGTATCTGGCTATCGATATATAGACCGGAGTGATGCCCTTGCACTAGATTCGTGTACGCAATCGTCGTACGTGGACAGACGTCATACTTCCTTTACATGATGCAGCAATTGTTGCAACCAGTGTATTAAACGGATGGCGCCGATTTGGATGATCCATCCAAATATGGCTTTGGATGGCTGAATCCAGATGCATAATGGATTTGGCGATCCATCCATATGCGGTAGTGTGGCTTCAGCCATCGCCTCCTATTTCCTTAGTTAGCCAGCCCCTGATAACGATGAAGCTTCGAACGCACTGTTTCTCCCACCTATATCCAAAGCTTCATGATGTCTTCTTTTAAACCCAACTTTCAACGTTCTTTTGACTTCAGTAAGATAAACTTTGAGCCTCAAGAATCCCGTTAGTATCCAGATATGAAGGCAGCACGTGCCGGATATCGCGCCAAATATCCATCATTAACATCATCGCCGGAACCGTCGTCACCATCAGATATCGGCGGCGCCTCCGTAATTGTCTCAGATGTAGCTTCGACGTTATCGGAGGTGTCAACTCTTACTACCGTTCCAACTTTCGACACAGATCTGAGTAAGAAAGTACAACTTGGCGAGCCGAATCAGTTCGAGCAATCAAAGTTCGACTATCGTGAAGTCGAGTGGGATAGACTGCCTGGCCACACTATACCGCTTCAGCGATTGACGGGCGGCCTGCGTTCGTGGATATGGCAATTTGGCGTGCCAACTGAAGAGACGGAGACCGGATCACGCTGGTGGCTTTGCATGAAATGTCACAAGGTAGATCCGGTGTTTCGAGCCCAGCACAATTACCATTACATGGTCGACAAAGGAAGCAGTAATGCATCTGATCATCTTCACCAAGTCCACAGGCTTGGGTGGAACAAGAAGACAAAGTCGGTCGAGCAATATGCAGGCAAAGGCTTACTACCACTAGTAAGTCTTGATGCATATAGATCGGCGGAGCAGGCTACCCTGAATGAGTTAGCAATCGCCTTCGACGAGGTGCATTTTCGGAAGCTACTCGCACGTTGGATTGTGTACGACAATGTCTCCTTCCGACAGGTGGATAGTGAGGTCTTTCGCGACTTTATTACCTATCTCTCACCGCGCGCGGGTGTTGCCTTGCCTTGCGGTCGAACTGTGCGTAACTGGATTATGCAGGGGTACCAAATTCACAAGGCTACTGTGAAAAACGCCTTGCACAATGCTATCAGCAAGATCCACATCGCCTTCGACTTATGGACCTCTGGTAATTGTCTCTCGCTGAACGGAGTCACGGCTCACTTTCTGGATGCCAACTTCAAGACGCAGTCGATTCTTCTATCGTCGCCGGAGCAGAGTGAGTCCCATTACGGTGTCGACATCGCAGACCAAGTTATCACGGTCATCGAGGACTTTAACATTGCAAGCAAGCTAGGATTCTTTGTGTTAGATAATGCCTTAAACAATGACACGGCGATGGAAGCAATCGGAGCAAGATTCGGCTTCAAACCCAAGGAGCGACGTCTTCGTTGTGCTGGCCATATTATCAACCTGATTGCGCGCCACCTTTTATTCGGATTTGACAAGAAACTTTTCGAATTCGAAGATGCGATTCCAGGAAACATGCGGGATGAATTGAAGCGCTGGAGGAGGACGGGACCGGTCGGCAAAGCTCATAACTTGATTGTCTGGACTTATTCAAGTCCATCGCGAAGGAATCGCTGGCATAATAAACAACGAGAATATTTTGAGCAGATAGTCGACAAAGACGAGTGGCATACAATAAAGATTCGCGAACTTCATAGGAGTAATGATACTCGCTGGAACAGTGTCTACGACGAGATTAAGACGCTGCTTCCTCTGCGCGCGCCGTTCGACGACTTCATCCAAAGTGAGCGCGAGGCTGCTTTAAAGAAGAAGACCAAGAAACATGACAACGATCCCGATGCGGCTCGCAATGCAATCATACAGGATACACTGTCCGAGGAAGACTGGGCTATTCTTGCTCAGTATGCGAAGCTCCTCGAGCCATGCTGGGAGGCTACCATGGACCTTCAAGGCCGCCCGGGCGATGGGAAGACTTGTGGACTCTTTAATGTCATGCCAGACCTCGAGTGTATCGTCGAGCACCTTACCGAAGTGTACAACAATTACAAGGACGCGCCGGCAGCGGCTACCGAAGGTCAATGGCATTTTAGGACCCAGATCAAACTTGCGCTCGACAAGGCAGAAGAATATTACGCCAAACTTGACGACTCTCCCGCATATCTTGCGGCAACAGTACTTCATCCGAGTTACACTTGGCGCTTCATTGAGCAGAGATGGGCTCGCAAGAAGTCTTGGGTTTTATCAGGCAAGAAGTCCGTCAAGTCGTTGTATGGGCTTCAATATAGGAAGCAAGTTGTATCGGAAGCTATCTCACCGCAGAAGCAACGTGAGCCGAACAAAGTCGTTGCTCATCGTCGGCAACATCTTGACAAGGTTCACTCGGATGCCCGCAAAGCTACTCCTCAGGATGAGTTCGAGCGGTTCTGCGATCAAGCAATTATTGATGTTAACGACTGCCCAATTCAATGGTGGCGTACGATCGGCTTAAAGGAATATCCTCATCTTGCGCAGATGGCGTTTGACATGCTATCTATCCCAGCAATGAGCGATGAACCTGAACGAGTCTTCAGCCATATGGGACTCATGGTAACGAAACGTCGTAATCATCTTGAGCAAGATATAATCCAAGCCGCGCAATGTCTCTACTCCTGGGATCGTGCCAGCATTATTGACATGATGGCGAGCGATCCAGCAATGTAACTAGTCGCAATCACGCTCTTCAGAGATCAAATATAGTTCGGTGGCTTCAGCCTCAAAGACCAATTTGGCTTAGATCCAGCGATTATCCAAAAGCCATCCAAGCCACCTAATGGATTTGGATCGGCTGGCCGATCCATCCATTTAACACACTGGTTGCAACCACTCCGGCAGTAGTTTCTGACGGATTCCAACAGGGAGGCCTTCGTTGAGCACTTCCACAACTACGCCTATATATGTGTATGCGTCTGTAGTGACTACCATGGATGAGTCGATGTTGGCAACCCAGAGCTTGGAGAGAGTGGAGTAGAGCTCTGGAAGGATGAAGGCGCATATGTTGAAGCGGAAGGCCCCAGTGTAGCTAACGGCGAAATAGTTGATGGGTACTTTCCACTTGTAACCAGTATCAGAGACAAAAATGCGATCTTGGGCTTCATCGTATGCAGCAGAAGAAACCGAAATCCGAGATATGATATAACAAATGATTAGCGCAATAATAGTATTGTGTACTTACGAATCGCGCCTCAAGCTCAGCTTTAGATCCGAGCTAGCCTGCTTCGTCCAAGACACCCATGGTCTATCTCCCTCTCCACCTTCTTCGTGCCTTGCCTCATAATTTGTAGACTGGTCCAGAACATCAGAAACGCGCACAGTGTCGTCGTATTTGGAGGGAACCATTTGATAAAGGTAGCGGTTGTGAGTTCGCGAATGTAGTTGTTTAATTACTTATGTACTTTGTATGCCCTCCTCTGGCATCAATTCCAGCTTGGCAGCGCTCCCGCATATGCCGGTACAGGTTGGCCCACCTCCCTGCCTGTTGTGACGGCATCAAATCTGATTTTATTGGCTATTAAACCGCTCAGACCACGCCTACTAATCCTTGTTGGTTCGCCGCCCGGCGCTGCCACCTACCCCAATGCAATAACAACGCTATACCTTTAGCGACGTCAAATGACGAGGCTCGTTCTCGCTTTTGAACATCCATCTCTCCAGCGACGCTAGAGTTAGGAAAATCCTTCAGTGCCCCTTATCAACTGTTGATAAACACACAAAATGAGCAAGTACACACGCATTTGGATCAAATGATTTGGGATGGCAACAATCCATTATTGGCTATCTTTGGCTTACTCTGCCACACCACGGACCTACACTTCAGCCTCCATGCTGTGTCCGGATATGTCTGTTGAGGTTGTCCTTCCTTGAAGACCCCGTGCCTCGTTCAAAGGAGTACTTGCAGCCTGGGTGGAGACAGTACAATCGTGCAATACCTCGAACAGTCTCTGAATGTTTGGCATGTCGATGGCGTTCAAGGTCCTTCTTGTACTGGAATGCTCGGTCGCATTGGTTGGTTGTGCATTTGAATGGTCGATCGTGTCTCTTGCGGTGCGTGCTGCCGAGTTTATATCAGTACTGCTATCAATTTTGAGCACTTTGCGAAGTTTCATACTTGGCAAGGTGCCGCTTTGGGAATGTCAGTCCGCATTCGTTGCATCGCAAGGCATCATCGGCGGTCTCCATGGGAGTATGGAGTCCCGACGCCTCCGCTTGTGAAGCTGGTTGTTGGAGAATGCCATCATTGATTTCTGTTTGTGGTAAAGACTGGATAAGGATGTTGTCTCCTTCTTCAGATAGTTTGAAAGCATTTGGTATAATCTCCCCCTGCGCTCCACTCTGCTGTCCAGCAGGATTGTTAGAACTTGACGGCAACTCCCAGCCATCTTCTGGTAGAGGACCTCCATTCCCGAACTGAACCCACGCAGGATCTATGAACTGGAAAGGTTGTGATAGTGATTTTTCGGGTTCGGTCGAGCCTGGTGAGTGCTGACTAGAAATAGAAGCCGGCTACTCGAAAAGGAGGAAAGAGAGAACGCCTGCCGCGAAGAGCAAAAGAGTCACGAAGGAGACGACCAAATGACTTTGAGAATGGGTTAAAATGAGAGGAGTAGCGAAAGACGTCGACTGGAGGTATGAAAGAGTGGATGCGGTTCCACCTCCAGAGGCGACCGTGACGAGAAGGAATGACCAGTGCAAACAGCGGGAGTAATATACTTCTTTAGACCAGAGTCATCCGCATTTTCGATGCGCGCATACATGCGGGTCATTGGTCGGTTTGAATGGTAGGCCTCAAAATATGCACTTTGCCAATTCCGGGCGCTTACATGTTCTTGCATGCTTAGCTGCATGATAGGCCTCAAATGAAGAACCAATTGCAAGCTATTTATGATGTCTTTTCTAGCCTCCGTTATTTTCTTATCCTAAGCTGTTCCCGTCCTTTCCCAAATTCACTATCTACATGCTTTATTCCCTTCCTAGGGTCATCCACTGAGATTGCATCTTGCCTACCTACGACAATGAAGCATAGTGGACTTATCATCCAGAGAAAGATTTAGTGTAATGACTTTGCGTTCTTTTCTCGAGCCGATAAACACTCCGCTGTTGTATTGGTGGATGTAGGCTTTCATGTGACATGTTGGCTTCACCCTCACCACCCCTTTGCGGCGTTGTGCTGCTGCATGGTTGGAAATGTTTCATCTCCTGCGGGTGGGTGCGCCACACTGCGGGCCGCTGCAAGCACAAAGCATAAACAAGGCTATTAACCCACGACACCACGTCCATCTCCCTCCTCTTCACAATGCACTGTCTTTTCCAGCGTTTCCAGACAGGCTCTTCTAATATCTCAATTTGCCTGTCATCACGCTTTTGTTAAAAGAGTGCGAGCTCACGTTCACTTCAAGCTGACTTATCATTTCGCTGTCAATCCAAGCACAAGGCTGGCAAAGCCTTGCAGATTGTCGGTATGCCTTCACTCAGCCTTGAGGCGACACTCTATCTCTTCCACCATATTGTACTGCCTCCGAAGCTACCACAGGCGGACGACTGGGAGGTAGAATATGAGGACGCCCTGCTTGACACGACAGTAGAAGCCCTCCAGACGTCCAGCGAGGCTGTCCGAAACGAGCAACCACAAGTAGCTAGGTATGCACGCAGATCTCGCAGTTTTTGAGTGATCTTTATCGAAGGTTTTCAAGAGCATTTCAGGCCACCTTTGTGTCCAGCCTTTAGTCACTGTAGGCCTTCGAGAGTACCTTCACAAGATTTGAGCCTTCAATCTTAGCCGATAATATCAGTACACCTGCTAATGTGCATTGTCACTCCACAGTCAAATAGACCTCGTAGTGTCTACAGTCGGCAGCCTACGTCGCGTTCGCAATGCCTCCGGATTCGTTAGCGACTCCCAACTGGCGGACTTGCTCCATGGCCTTGCCTCCAGTGAGACGTTCGGGGCTGTACCCCTTGAGATAAAGGCACAAAACGCCGCCGTAGTCGTCAGCAAACAAGAAGCCGGGGCCGATGTCGTCTTCGAAGTTTTCGAACTGTCACCGCCGAACGAGACCGTGATGAGAACGAAAGGTCGACTCAAGCGCTCCTTTCCGACTTATGCTTGCCAAATTTCTCTCCAACAATTCCAGGAAAAAGGTCTGATTGAGTCACTAGCACACACTCTTGGGAAGATGAGCTTTGAAGAAGCTCCGGGCTTCCAGCCTCAGACCCGCAAGAACAAGAAAGAACACGATGAGACTCGTGATACCACGCACCCTGGCATGATCACTGATTTCTTCATGCATCTTCTCTCTGTTGTTGGCCAGCCGACTGATGTGCAAGGTATCTGGAAGAACACTCGCGAAGATGTTCTATGGAATAACAGCTTGCTGCCGTGGAGAAGATCTCCCTTGTGGCTCCTTGTTCGTACAACTATGCAGCTTCAGTTCGCTCGCATCTCATCTGCAAAAGTGTACAAAGCTGTCATGGTTAATCTATTAGCGAGAGTCCTCCAAAGTGCGAAAGTGCACCACAAGTCAATAGGTACGTAAGGACGACTCATGCATCAAGGAGCCCGTCGACCTTCGGAACACCGTCCGTCAAGCGCGATCATTTGTGTTTCAGAGGTTGTGAAGTAAAGCAAGCTCTGATGAAGGCGGAGCAGCTTTGACCTATCTGAATAGCCTGCTAACGTCTTATGGCAATCTTTAGGTACCGACCTGTTGTACATCATTTCCGCCAAATTGACCAGCCGCCTGCAGAAGTTGAGGAAGCTGATTTCCGAGCGCTCCTTTGGTCTCTACACCAAATCTGCCCTAATGATTCTAGAAGACGCACGATCATGGATGATAGCTAAGATCGGACGCCTTACAAACAGCGTGGATAACAATATAGATATGGCTGTACTCGCCAGTCTCCAGCCCCGCAACGACCTCGACATCCATCTCCCGCAAGTAGATGAGTTCATTGCGAAGATATTTCGTAGAAAACGCCAATCTGATATATCAGATTTCCACCCCACTTCGAAATGTCTGGTATTTTCGGAGTATGAACTGCCCACCAACTTTAGTGGCTCAGGAGAGTATACGTACTTCTACTTGGCGACAGTCGAGAAATGGGTCGAAGATCACCTCTCCTCTTGGCTTGAGCGACACATCTCCGATAGTACTACATGTGAGCAGCTACGGCGGCTTCTTAAAGAGTACTTTCATTGCGCGAACTCGGCATACAGCACCGTAAGCGATATACCAAGAAGCCTCTCGATCATGTACCTCACAGTCATGGAGCTATGGATCGCATGTGACAAGTGCGCTTGTAAAATGTATCCGTTGTTACACGACTTCGACCCAGAAGTGGAGTTGTCCTCGTTCCAGTCGCTTTCTTTGCCCTTCAAGAGTCAGTTGGAGCGGCTGTTCACTGCCGAGGCCTATCTGCAATCCCGCCGAATTAATGCGAGGGCCGATGCTCCATCGCTCTACCGCGACTTTGGCCTCTCATCCTCTTTCGCAGTCAGATTCTTTGATGAATCTTTAGAACATCAGATGTTACGTTCAGATATTGAGCAGCACGCAACGTTGAGACGCCAGCAGAAGTGCCACGAACTGGCTAATCAGAAACAACTGTATCAAGACCTAAAAGCTAGGTCTGATAAGCGCAGCTGCGACTACCACAACGTCTACAACCGGTACTACAAATTCACAAGCACTAAGCATGCACCTTGGTGCGAGAAATGCAACTTGCGGTCTCAAGCTGAACAACTTAAAATTCAGGTCCATGAATGGCCGCTCAGTTCAGACCAAGCAATCGCGAAAGCAACAGTTTTCGAATTACGAATCCCTAAGGCCTACAGTCACTGGCGCGACGCAACGATGTTCTTACTGATAGAAGTGCTAGGCTTCACTCACACCAACACTAGAGAACCGAGAGCAAAATACATTCTCAGCGGCCAAGATGGCTTGAGTAGCTTTTGGTCCTCCCCGTCGAATCAGCGCATCAACCTCGTTTCCCAGAACAAACCGCTCACAGGGAGCCACTACCGTGTCAAGGAAGGTGTTGCGTTCTTACAGGAGAAGGATGTCTGTGTTGATAATGCACTACAATATCAATACTTCGACAGCTTTGACAACACCTTCGCTGACGTCCTGCGCTCCACTCAACAAGTACCGAAGAAGTGCACATACCAACTTCCAGCTCGTTCGTCGCGACTTCAAGCTTATCTACGAACACCCACCACTTCGAACGACATAACCCCGAATCAGGTTATTGCGAGTCTGTCAGATTGCCCCTCGCACTTCTCTTTGGACGAATACAAAGCCTTCGGATCGCTTCCGATCGGGTACAGGATCCAATATCAGAACATCCTTGTGCAACTTGCGATGCCAACCGTCGACCTTGCGAAAATCGAGTCGCAATGCTTGGTTCTGCAGACTCTTCATCGCGCAGGCCCACCATCAAGCAACAACAATGTAGAGCGTACTGCTCACGAGATCCTTGCCAATGAGTCGTTCTGTCAGGCCCTTACGGATAAGATCGAGGCCGCCCTAGGGCGGGTAAGCGAAAATTGGGAGACTTGGAGAGCTGTTTCATCTCTTGTGCAGCTAACGTTGCGAATGCTTAGCGTCAACAACTCTGAGCGAATCGCTGCAAAATGCCTAGAGCTGCTTCAAGAAGCTCGTCAGATATCGTTGAAATGGTTGAATCATCTCAAGGAAAGGTTTCCTACAGCTACAGATGACTCGCAGCGGAAGGAACTTTCTTCCAGGCTTACCGAGACCGGTCTCCTATGCACGAGTACATTCGATACTGACGGGGTGTGGTTAGGAGTTATCCTTTCTTCCCCCTCTGCAGTTTCAGTATTAATTCAGACTTCAATTGTGGTGCAGGAGAACAAGGATGTCACGTCTTCGGAGCATGAGTACCTCCATCACGCTATGCTGCAATCATGGCGATTATTGCTCTTCCGAGCGTTTCCGGTGCTTGCCAGAAACATATCGTCCGACACTTTACAAGAAGGTCTGAACCAAGCCGTGGTGGCATCATGGGCAGACTTTCGCCCTACGAACCGCTGGAGCGTACTTGGAAATCCTTGGCACCACTGGATACATGTCAAATGTGACGCACTAGCTGTCCATTTCAATCTACTTACAGCTGAGCTCTTGGTGAAAGGTTTGCCCCTGTCTCGGCTCCCGCAGCAATATATGGAACACCACTTGTATTCTTCGCTTTTTGACAAGACGCCGATAGAGGTGAGGCCTCCCAATGAACCAGGCATGGAATTCTCTGCAAAACGCCCCTTTCATCCCGATTGGCGTTACATTCTCAGCTTCGGAATGGAAGGCTCGGATATGCTTATACTAGCCGCCCGAGATGAAATGAAGTTTGATCTTGTGCCCTCCCGCGTATTCAAGGATCGACTTCCTACAATGTTCGTTGATGACTACTTCCACTGGTATGATTATAATACCGACGAAGTCGAATTTCGCCCGCGACATGATCCCTGGTCTACGATCAGTGGGCTGTGGCGTCTAAAGAGATGTGGAGCTAGTTGGCGCCTCGTGAATGGACATAAATCCCTAGTTGGGCCCGTCAGCAACACTGGCACCACGATATCAAAGATGTTTTCGCCCTTAGAGCTTCAGTCGCATATTCATATTTTGTTTGACGGTTCTTCGGTCGTCTCTATAGAGCTTCCTCGGCGACGACTAGGCTTCTGTTACTCTCCTGGCGAGTCCAAAATTCACTCCCATCAGTATCAGGGAATGATCATCGATACCGATCAGCGAATTGGGACATTGTCTGGACTGGCCAATAAACTCATTTTGAAGCACGAGAGAGGAGTTGAAGATCGCTTAGCCCTAATACCAGAAGGTAGTGTGGAATATTCGACAACAATGACGGGCCATGTTTCCGTTTCTATTGAACTAGACACGGCCTGGACGACCCACGCGTATCAAGTGGATGAAGTACTAGGCCGACTGATCGACAACGGAAGTCTGCAGAGCAAGCTCTTCCTTTGCTACCTCCACGCACTTACTTCTCACTGTCTCCCGGATGCCCTGACTGGCCATACTGGGACTGAAGCCGCATTGTCGATCTTACGGTCAGGAGCAGTATCATCCTTTGATGTGCTTACGGCGCCCAACACGGATATCCTCAAACGTATTGCTCACTTGACGCCAGGGCGAGAGTTCTACCCCGCCCATATGCAGGTCATGCAGCGAGTTCAATGGGACGAAAGTCTGTCATTCATGTCCCAGAACCCCGGTTTTTATACGGCGATAGACGAATTATTCTGCATAGCGCGGAAGACGGAACTACTACAGCCCAAGGATGTATATGTTGATCCTCCAAAGCTCGCTTTTGTGAAGCCCTATCTACTTCGGAGAGACATGATAAGGACATCAACTTTTCGCGTCGATGGCTTTGGCGCGGAGCACCATACCCATGAATTTGATCGAGACTACGAAGTCAGAGCTAGAGTGGCCGACCCGCAACGAGGACCGCGCTGTTCTGTTGCCGCTGAAATGATTTTTCGAAACCAGCCTGCTCTCCACTCGTCCATTAACGCGTGTAACCTTCAAAGCTCCCTTCGAAATGACCACCTGCAAGATGCTACAGTTCTAGGTCCCAACAGACAATTGGAGCCACTTGCGCTGCGGTACGATGCTTCATGGCTCGCGAAGCCGTCTTCCTTCCTTCCAGATATGTGGTGCAACCTGCACATACTGCTTGCAACACCGCCTCGTCGTTTCAACAAGTTCGATCTGATGATCTGGCTGTCAACCGCTGCATTTGCAGAATTTGCGGACATGGGTGTCATCCAAGCTTTAGCAGCGTTTTACAATTGTTGTGACCTAGCATCAATCGAGATTCCTTCAGTCGCCGGCTTTAACTTGGCAGAAGGAGATTCTCCTACTTTGTCCGCAATTCAGGATCTAGTACAGATATATCAACCTTTCCAAACTTGCCCGGAGTATGATCTACCACAGCTGCTCGAAGAGCCGTATTGGCAATGGAACAACAGAAGAGAGAACGATCTTGAGATTAATCGGAGCAAGGCCGCCCAGGCCTTCGCATCCGCACTTCATGCCCAGTGGCCCTGTGCGGTACCGACAACACCATGCACTCAGTCTGCGGAGACATACTTAGACACTGCGAGCGCTATGTCTAAGGTTCGTCGCATGTTCAAAACCTGGTATGACAACCGTTGCTTCTTTCAATACCTTGAGAAAGTCTCATATACTCTGGCGCGACAGAGCGTCGTCTGCGTGGAGACCAAAGACAACCATGTCGTCAATGTTCAGGGCCATTCTGGAGGGATTAACAGCTCCTCTTTTTACGGCATCAATGATGTTTTCAATCTAGAAGCGCCGGTCTTGTCTTCTTGTAAGTTCACTCGAGCACAGTATGCTGTCGGCACCCGGGATGCGCTTTTCTCTCTTCTAGCTCTACAAGTGAAGTGACACGCTTCACCGGGCTGTCATCGCTATCCTATCACATATGTCATACTAACATTGCGCCCAGCACTGAGCTCTACTGACTTGTGCTGGCCGGTGCCGCCGACGCCCCTCCAGATTCCCATAGAGCAGCAAACCATAGATGAACGTAGCAACCAAGCCAAAAGTCGGCTCACTTCGCTATGTCGAAAGCTAAGAATCGGTACCGAGTCTTCGCGCGAGAAGGACTACATCTTAGATCTACGAGACAGCTGTGATTCGCTTGCACTACAGGAAGCGAAATTCCAAGTTCGTGCTGATATATCGAACCGCAAGCTCGTCATGCTCCTGGAGACATACCTAGGTGATTGTCGACGATTTTTTGAGGATATGAACTCCCTTCTATGGAAACTTGTTCAATCTGGCGATGAGATTGCGGCTCAGATAGGCCAATCGCCTCGCATCTCCCCAACGTTCTGGCTTCGTCAATTAAACCGAGCCCGCTTCGATTCCCTGACTCAGGACTGGAAAGCAGTAGTCATTAAATACGGTCTTGCCGTCACCGAGC
The DNA here is from genome assembly GCA_003313425.1 of Pseudopyrenochaeta lycopersici. Lineage (NCBI taxonomy): Eukaryota > Fungi > Ascomycota > Dothideomycetes > Pleosporales > Pseudopyrenochaetaceae > Pseudopyrenochaeta > Pseudopyrenochaeta lycopersici. The sequence goes on from NHZP01000062.1 coordinate 245,398, forward strand.
TTCACCGCGCCCGGAGACTTGTGGCGCTCTCTTCTCACCCACATGAACTTGCAGAAGAGTTGTGCAATCGCGGACATCAGAATTGGTCACCAATGGACTTTCCTGAGACGTTACTGCTCGAAGCTGAAAGCGGTCTCTTGGTTCGCGAAGTGCAGGAAGAGATTGCGAAACAAATGAGATGCCCACCGAACGACGCAAACTCTGTCATGCAACTCAACATGGGAGAGGGCAAGTCCTCCGTCATTGTTCCGATCATTGCGGCATTCCTGGCTCAAGGCGAATTGTAAGTGATCGCATCCGCATTCGGTATCCTTAAGCATACTAACTGTTCGCGAACACAGACTGGTCAGAGTCATTGTTGCGAAGCCGCAGTCACGACAGATGTTCCAAATGCTGGTCTCCAAGCTCGGCGGGCTGTTGAATCGACGAATTTACCATATGCCGTTTTCAAGGGCCCTGACACTCAGCGCCTCTCAAGCTAATATTGTCGGCGAGATCTACCAGGAATGCATTACCAATCGCGGCATTATGCTCGTCCAACCGGAGCACATCTTATCCTTCAAGCTTATGGGCATCGAATGCCTCCTCAATGGGCAGCCTGACGTAGGACGGTCATTGCTGCGAACGCAGCAATTCTTTGATAACAAGTCTCGAGATATTGTGGATGAGAGTGATGAGAATTTTAGTGTTAAGTTTGAGCTGGTTTATACCATAGGTGAGTATAATGGACGGCCGATACCAGCACCTCTTGCTGCGCCTACCTGGAAAGACTCGTCAGGATTGGCTTGCCAAGATCTGGTGTCTCATATTTACAACACTACGAGTTTTCATGCTGACCCTATCTTCAGGTACCCAGAGACCAATAGAGCTCAGCCCAGAAAGGTGGACCATAATCCACTCCGTTCTGGAATTGGTAATTCGATACGCCGCTGACGTCAAGAAAACGTTTCCCTCTTCGGTCGAGTTCGATAATCGTTGGGGGTCAAGATATCCGCGTACGCGCATTCTCCGAAGCGATGCAGAAGATAAGCTACTAGACCTGATCTCAGAACATATATGTAAGGTCGGCGTCTCGGGCCTTCTTTCCGTAGCGCGGCAACCTTCCGCGATAAAGCAGGCGGTCCTACGCTATATCCGAAAGTCCGATCTCGCCCCTGGGGACGTCAATGAAGTCGAAAAGGGGGCTTTCTGGACGGAGACTACTAAAGGGCCACTACTCCTCTTGCGAGGTCTCATCGCAGGCGGGGTGCTAAGCTTTGCCCTAAAGTCTAAGCGATGGAGGGTAAATTATGGCATCGATCCCAGCCGTACACCAAAAACACAGTTAGCTGTGCCATACCGCTCGAAAGACAGTCCCTCTCCCCGATCCGAATTCAGTCACCCGGACGTGGTCATTAGTCTCACATCGTTCACCTATTACTATGGCGGTCTGGATGATCAGGATCTCTTTGACACATTTGCACACCTGGAGAAATCAGATCAAGCAGACGTTGAGTATCAAGAATGGGTCCGCTCGGCAGGAGCTCTTCCTGAGCCTTTCCGGCATCTCACTGGAGTCAATATCAAAGACCGTCATCAGTGCACCACGGAGATATTCCCATTGCTTCGTTTTTCCAAAGGCGCTATTGATTACTTCCTCTCTCACACTGTTTTTCCCAAGGCGATGAAGGAATTCCCACACAAGCTCTCTGCCTCCGGCTGGGACCTTGGTGCCATCAAATCCCATCCTACGACCGGTTTCAGTGGCACGAACGACTCACGTCAGGTACTTCCGCTTAGCGTCCATTATCTTGATTCCGAAAAGCAGAAACATACCAATGCCTTGGTGTTGGCTTACCTACTGCAAGATGAGAACTCTATTAATCTACTACCGCCGCAGACAGATGCAGAACACCTGCTGAAGATTGTCAACACAATGGAACCGCCGACTCGGGTCATCCTCGATGCTGGTGCACAAATATTGGAGCTCAGTAACATTCAAGTGGCAGAAACGTGGCTTCGCATAAGCAACTCCAACGACATAAAGGCCAAAGCAGTCATCTTCTTCAACGACAACGAAGAGCTCTCGGTTCTTGATCACAATGGCCGCGTCGAGCTACTGCAAACATCGCCATTTGCGAAGCATTTGGATGAATGCCTTGTATATCTCGATCAGGCCCATACCCGAGGGACGGATTTGAAGATGCCCAAGCACTACCGAGCTGCTGTAACTTTAGGTGCAAATTTGACAAAGGATACGCTAGTGCAAGCATGTATGCGAATGCGAAAGCTGGGGAAAGGCCAATCAGTTATTTTTTGCATACCGGAAGAAATACAGACCAAGGTTCTGGAGCGCACCTCAAAGCCACGCAATACAGAGATAGAAGTTTCCGACGTCCTGATATGGGCGATCACAGAGACGTGGGCAGAAATGCGTCGGAGTATACCTTTGTGGGCTACTCAGGGTCGCCGCTACGAGGATCATAAGGATTACCTGAATGGAGCGGAAACGACTGTAGAGCAGGCGAAGGAGTTCCTTGAAAAGGAAGCTCAGAGCCTTGAAGATCGCTATCGACCTCGTCTGCGCAAGCGTTTTGATGCAGCCAAGGACTGGGACACCACCAACAGGAACATCTGGGAGATCCTTAAACGGTGTCGCGACTTTGAGGCAACGTCCTTCGATACGGCAATGCTTCAAGAAGAGCAAGAAAGAGAACTCTCTCCAGAGATCGAGGAGGAGCGCGAAGTTCAGAGACCTGCACCTATGGAAGCCGAGCAGCATAAATTACACCCCGACCTTGTTCGGCTAGTAGACACTGGCATATTCCCGGCAAGATCAGATGCATTCTTACCCGCGTTTCAGGCTCTGAAATCGACGAGTGCTGCGAAACGATTTGATCTTGTGCAATTTCCGAATGACCTTCTCGTCACAGCGGACTTCATGCGCACTGTCAGACGCCCGGGAGGAGTTACGTCGGAATCGTATGTCTCGGACTCATATCTCAGACCTGTGCAATGGATTCTCTCAGTCATGAAGAGAGATAAACCCTCCGCTTCTCGCCGTTTGGTTATCCTTAGCCCCTTAGAAGCTGAACAACTCCTTCCAACAATCCAGAAGTCAAACATAGTGACGCTGCACCTCTACGCGCCGCGTCCCACTCAGGGCTACAACCCACTCGATACGCTTGACCTCTATTGTGTCGGCCGTGGGTTCTCCGCATCCAGTCCAAGCATCAGCCGAAGCCAGATCGTTCAGCTCAACCTCTTCGCAGGCCAACTTTACTTCGAGTCCTACACAGAGTACGTCGAGCTGTGCAGATGCTTGGGTCTGGCGTGGGAGGCCCCGAAGGAGGGAGAGGAGCTGCAGGCTGATGGGTTTATCGTACCGCCCGCTGGTGTTTGGGGCTTGAACAAGAGTCCTGTGGGGTTCCTAAGGGAGTATGTGAAGATGAGACGGGAGGGTGAGGGCATGGAGAAGACGCATTTAGGTAGAGTGCTTGAGGGCGGCTTGTTGGAGGAGCGCGAGTTCAAACCTGAGTAGGTTGGGTGTGCTTTTTTGGCTTTAGATTTGGTGTTTCATCTGGTCGTGTCGTTTATGGAGTTCGTTTCCTGAAGCTTGTCTTGACTACCTCCCCGCCCACGTCCGTTACTGATGACTCCATCTTTATACTTCTCTCTAAGCCGGGTGTGTCGCGATTTATAATTGATGTTGGATTAGAAATGTAGCGGCTTTGAAATCAAGGATTTTAGTGAATTTTGAGGCGCTCAGGCATCAGCCCATCACATGTAGTTTTGTCAGATTGTCAGAAACAAGGTGCGTGCCCCGAAAGAGTATGCTGTCAGATCTACAGCACAGCCGCGAGGGTACGCGATACTGTATTGTAGTACAAAGCTCGGGTGTAACCACTTGGCGCACACACACTCCATAAAAAGAGAAAAATAGGGAACAAGAATCAAGACAATCAATTCTCATCCATACACTCTGACCAAAAACATGCATTAAATTCTGACAAGTTTACTAATGTTTAGTCTCACTGGGACTTAGTGGCAGCCTATATAATTACCGATATTTACAGCTGGCGATAAAGCATCTCTCGAGCAGCTAGTACATGAGATTACTAGCATTCCGCTTGAGGCATTGGAGAATTTTCCCTTAGACAAATATACTAAATCCGAGCGAATGGGGTGGGCTAGGGATGCAGAACAACCGAAGAAGAAGACAATGTATACTGCCTTCTTGGAATTATCGATGTCTCTATGCCTACGTCCTATGGCGAAGGAAAGGAAAAAGCATTGAGAAGACTACAAAGTGAAGTGGGCGCACCCAGTAGCGCACCATCTATCGTTCCGTTTTCCCAGAACGACTTTTTCGTGGGTCGGGAGTCACAACTCGCTGAAGTAGAAGCAAAGCTTTTCGGAGACAAGCACACTCCAACAATAGCGATACTAGGACCTGGAGGAACAGGCAAATCACAGCTAGCGCTCGACCTTGCGTACAGAACAAGACAAAAGAACAAGGGCTGCTCGGTCTTCTGGATTGATGCAAGCGACATAGACAGTCTCTATCAATCGTATGCAAGTATTGCCCAAAAGCTCGACGTTTCTGGTAGGGACGATGAGAAGGCCGATATTAAGTAGCTAGTGAAACTTGATCTAACTAGAAAGGGTGTGATGTAGTGGTTGTTAATTTTTGATAACACGGAGGACATAAATCTAGGGTCTGCCGCGTCGTCCGCAGCACGAGCTGCCAGCTTGATCGATTACCTACCACAGTCTGAACTAGGCGCTATCTTCATCACAACAGCCAACAGCGGCATAGCCAAGAGGCTAGCATCACAAGACATTGTAGAGGTAGGAGAAATGACACCAGATACGGCCCAAAGAATGCTGGAAAACTATTTAAACACCCCGGTTTTAAGAGGCGAGCAGCGAGAGGCAAAGCTTTTGCTGCAAGAGTTATCATATCTTCCCCTAGCCATTGTCCAAGCAGCAGCCTATATCAATACTAGGAACATCACGCTGCAGAACTACCGATCACAATTGCTTAAGCAAACTGAGGAAGCTCTCGAGCGCAGCAACGAATTATCGGAGGGCAAGCTACAATAATATAGAACAAAAGGTCCTGTAGCTATCACACTGCTCATCTCCATGGACCAGATCCGCTGTGAGAATCCGCTGGCAGCAGACTATCTACTCCTTGCAGCCTGCCTGTACCGAAAAGACATCCCGCTCGATCTTCTGGAAGCATCCTCACCCCGTGAAAGGGAGGATGCGATAAAGATTGTCAACAGCTACGCGCTGATTACCAGGCGACCTGCCGAATCCGCACTTAATCTCCACCAGCTAGTACATCGTGCTCTATGGAGGTGGCTACAGAAGCAGGAGAGGCTGGGTCAATGGACTCAACATGCTATCACACGGCTACTTAGGGTGTTCTCTAACCATGAGCACGGTAATAGAAGCAAATGGAGACGATCACTTCCCCATGCTAAGTACGCTCTGTCCCATAGCCTCCTTGAAAAAGACGGCGTGGATAGGATGACCCTGGCATGAAAATGCGCCTTGACACTACATAGTGACGGACGGTACAACGAAGTCAGAAGAGCTGTTTAAGCAAGTGATGGAGACGAGAAAGAGGGTGCTCGGGGAGGAGCATCCCGACACGCTGGCCAGCATGGCCAACCTGGCACAGACGTGGAAGTCCCAAAACCGGAATGAAGAAGCTATCTTATTGATGGAAAAGTGCTTCGAGCTACAGCAGCGGGTCCTTGGCCGCCACCATCCTGACACAAAGACTTCGCTCAAAGCTCTAAACAGGTGGCAAACGGAAAATTCAAAGAGAGGAGTGTAATGCTGCCTTTATTTTGTAGAATATAAAGCTAATGCATATGTAGAATAGGTTAAGCTGCGTAAGCATGCTTACGAGTAATATTTAACGAGTAACTTACCACAAAATTTCGCCACCACAGACGGGGAGAACGGCCAACCCGCACCGGCCATCAGGCTACAGTATTGCGGAAAAGAGTGTACGGGAGCGAAGACAGCCGACCATCGTCTGCGCCTGACGGAGTAATCGTCGCCACGTAATGCCATATAGGCTAACATCATAACTCTCTGCTGCGCGCCTAGTGCCTTGCGAAAATTGTTTTCATCATCATGTCCACCACTTGCATTTGTTGCTGAGGTCCCCTTCATAGTCCCTTGCCACGCCTTGCCATGATCATCCTCGCGTGTTGTCGTGCCTGTCGTTATGCTCCGCCGCCGCCAACGCTGTGCCCATGGTATAGCCGCAGATAGCAGAAGCGGTCGTCACCCATCGAGGTTGGTTGGCGAGAGTAGTAAGCTAAGAGGACATCGTCGAGGCATAAGCGGAGCGGGTAGTGGAAGAAGCTACGGTGATTCGAAGCTCGGAAATCCTGCGTCGACATTAGCGAAGGATCAGACTCAAAAGAGCGAGATGAAGGTCGCGGAGGGCCGAAGCGCGATTAGCAGACAATCCAGCCTTCCCATATCGACTCGCGGGCCGGGATTTGGACAAATCTGCAGTGCCTCGTTCTGTCCGATGCCAGGTAAACGAAACGCCTAGTGTTCAAGAGACATCGAGATTAGCTTCATGCAAGCCTGACACGTAGACAGTCTCTCAATCAATTGAATAGGACATAGTGATGTGACTTACGGATTTGGGACATTGAACCCGGTCCGCGGGTGGCCAAAGGGTAGTAGTAAGCCATCATTCCTGAATTTCCGCTTGGCGAGGCGCATGGACGGATATGCACCTTTGAAATACCACCTGTATCTGTAATCGGCTCTCTCAGGAGACATCACCACGGCTGCTCGAATCTTTTGAGCAGATTGCTCGGTCAGTCCAGTGGGAACCTCGAGGAACGCTACGATCTGAGGCCACTGGTCTGCCCGAAGGGCAATGGACAAAATCCTGTCTTGAGAGAATGACCAGGTCTTCCTGACCATGCCGTTGTGAGTGACTTGAGTAGTATGAGTGCAACTGTTTCGCAGCAGGTTCCCGACTTTGTCCTGCAGCGAAGAAAGCAAACTGCGGGGGACAAAAGCGGAGTACCACACATGAATGAGAGCTTCGGCGACAGGTGCATATGAAGCAGGGCCCGAAAATATATCATCTAGAGAAGCGAAGACCAGAAGAAGTGTTATTGTATTACGTGCAACAACGTCAAACTCCCAATCGTTGACTGTCACATCAACTTGTTGGCTGAAAGACTCCGGTAGACTACGCATTGTCTTGATCACATTCCTGAGATCACCGGAGGCTGCACTGAGTTAGACTCATATGGTCAAGAGTTTTCTATAGTGGGCTTACCAGCAAACAACAATGCGATCCCTTTATCGTATGTCTGACCCTCGTTCTGAACAATGTCGATAGCTGGTGTGTTCCCCCAAAGATACTTGTTAGATCCAAAGGGATTGTGTAAATTTTGGGAAGCTTCACCAGTCGCCCATGTTGGAGTTCGATTGGTACGGTCCCATGCGGAGACCCAGCTCGTCTTGTTGAGAGGACTTCTGCATTCTACCTTGTGGCTGCTCCAGTGCAACTTCTGGCAAGCTGGTCCACAGTACTCCGTAGGTGTCAGGATTGGAAATTGCTTCATATGGTGGCTTCGTGATACTCACTGAGACAAGCTTGCAATTCTTGCAGGCAAACATGCCTTCCGATTTGCAGGATTCGTCGAGGGTCTGATTTGCACATAGTAATGATACGTTAGAATTATTGTTCATTGCTGTTAATGCGAAGTAATGGAAGGTTATTTGAGATGTATCAGCAGACTTTCCTTTTACTGGCTCTGTAGGAAGTTGAGAGGAGAGAGAGAAAGAGTTGCGCTGTCATGGTGCTCACTGGAGATTACGTCTGTCCGCCCAGCAATGTTCAAGGCAAGGAATGCTCGATTGCAGCTGTTGCCGTAGCGTTTTCCACGTTCCAATGAAGCGGAGGTTCAATGAGGCACAGCAAGGTTGAGGAGGCGAGTGGGGCCGCCCGTGCACGAGTGTGGAACAATGTGCCAGCATCCACGGCTGATTCGCAGAGACGTTAATAGAATGCACGCATAACCATACAGTCGTTAGCGAAACTTTGACTGAGCAGGCCTGCCACCAAGGGCCAACCCTTGCTGCGTCGGTCGCTGACCAGTAATCTGGATTTAACCCTTGCATGCGTCGCTGATCATCAGGGTTGCCATGTATTGAATGATTTGAATAGTAGGCCTATATTCAATACATATACATATTCAGCTGTCGCTATTCAATTCATAATCATATTCATGAATTACATTAGTAAGCAGCTATCACCAGTCTTGGCAAGGTATTGAAGTTCGAGAGTTTACCTAATAGGTGATATGGCCTAGATTTGAGGCTGTAGAGTTCTGCCAAAAGTTCTATCGCGAGTCCTGGCTTGGTGTAGTAGTGTAGCCGTCGCTGTCGTCATCAAATACCTCTTGGTTCTCATCATTCTTCTCATCCTCATCCAGCCTGTCCAGTAGCTCCCTCCTCCAGTCGGCAGCAATCCCTGTACGAAGCCAGCTCTTCAAACACTCACTCCTCTCTATAGTAGCAGCGCCAAGCTTGAATCTTGACCAGCTTATAGTCCTCCGGGCGCCGGAAAAGATCCTTTCCGGCTCTGCCGACATAGCTGGAATAGAGAGGATCTCAATAGCCATACGAGAGAGCGACGGGTAGGCCTGGCGATTGGCTGGCTGCAGCCACCAGTCTAGCGATGATGTTCCAGTAGGTAGCTTGGCCAGCGGTGGGCTATTGATGAAGTGTTCGAATTCGTCGACGAACGAATTCATCGCATGAGCTCGTTCGAATAGGTCGTACGCATCAGGTTCCTTGTTCCTATCCTCACTATCTAGTATTTCATCGGCAGTGTATTTATCTTTGTATTGATTCACCCAAAGTCGGCGTGTTGCATCAATAGTTTTCTTCTTCCAATCTGTCTTCCACTCCCGCTTCAAGTATGCATCGCGACGATGAGGTGCGAGTAGTAGGGCTGCGCCGTACACTACTACTTTGTCGGTAAGGCTGTAATACACATCAAAGGCTGCCCATGCGGCGTCAATCGCGTTGTGTAACTTCGGCTGGCCGGCGTATTTGACCTATCGCGAGTTAGTGATTGCGACTATGTAAATAACTACTGTGCATACATCTGACGCCCGGAAATGCGATCCTACAGTGACCCCGCAAAAGTTTCCGCCACACTAGTCGCGACGCGTTCCCTCACAACATCTCCTTCTCAACTTTCAAGTATCATAACTATGCCACCACATCGCCAAATTTTACAAGAAATAGACCAAAATACGCGCAGAGGCCCTAATTTAACAGTCCAGCAGCGAGATCAAATTATTGGGATGCTGCATGGTGGTTCTACAGTTGCTCAAGTTGCTGACGCGTATGGCCGGAGTGAACGCGCTATACGCGACCTCAGGAAGAAATATCACCAAACAGGCACAACTGCAGATAAACCTCGCAGCGGCCGGCCACCTATACTATCGCTTCATCAAAAGAAGATCATCTATCGCAAAGCACGTGCGCAGCCAAAAATTGATTACAAAGAGCTAGCTGAAGTAGCAGTGGTTGTGAATCCAGATGGCACCTCTTCGAAGCCGCCTAGCTCTAGCACACTATCCCGATACCTCAAAAGACAAGGCCTCACTAAATCTCCTTGTAAAAAGCGTCCTAAGCTCCATCGCGGGGATGCGTTGAGGCGCCTCAAGTTCTGCAAGGAGTACTCTCAATTCCCATGGCATCGGCGCACGCTCAAGTTCTCTGACGAATGCTTAGTTCAGAAGGGCTCAGGGCAAAACCAAGAGTGGGTTTTTCGAAATTCACAAGAGAAATGGAAGACAATAATGCTCCAAACCTATGGCTGCGGTAAAAAGGTGTCACAAATGGTATGGGGTTCAATATGGTTGGATGAACGTGGGTGTGCCCGGAGAAGTCCTCTAGTCATAATGGAGCGTGATTTCGATGCTCTAAAGTATGGGTACTCCGCTAAAAGTTACATTAAGGCCTTGACTAAAGGGCTTCTACCATCTTGGCGTCGTTCTCAGCTTTTTATGCAGGATAACGCGCGCATACACACAGCTGCAGCGACGCGTGAGTTCCTGCGCGAGCACCACATCACCACCATCAAATGGCCAGCATACTCACCTGATCTCAACCCAATTGAGCACCTCTGGTGGTACCTGAAGAAGCGCATGTACAAATTCTATCCACAATATAACAATTACAGCCAAGCTATAGAAGAGTGGGATGGCTTTTGCAGTGCATTGAAAGAGTGCTGGCGGCGCATACCAGCCAAGCTCATCAAGCGCCTCATCTTGAGTATGCGACAACGAATTGCTGCATGTAAAAAGGCACGAGGATGGCAAACAAAATATTAATCATCTATGCAACTCTTGACCCAAAAAAAATTAATTACATAATATTTTGGCTGAGATATATGGTGTTGAAGTTTGGTGTACATGTGCTTGAGAGGGTGGCTCGTGCATGCGCGGCGGAAACTTTTGCGGGGTCACTGTAGGAAATCCATACTAAATAAAACTTGATCTAGGGTCGCATTATCACGCTGTACCTCGTTGGTAATACGCTCGAACGGTTGGAGGAAGTTCGCAACGTCTTGCAGAAGCGCCCAGTCGCTTGGTGATAGTATATCATCATCAAACTTAGTGTAGTGCTCTTCCTGAAACTTGATTATATAGCGCTTAAGTAGCAGCGCTACTTTTATCATTGTGTACCAAGAATTCCATCGAGTCTCGTTGTCTAGAGGTATAATACGGCCAGCGAGCCGTACAAACGCTTGGTAGAGTGCATTGGTGGATCGAATAGTAACTACAGTGTTATGAAGCTTACCAATAGGCCCCATCTTGCGAAATGCATATTTGCCAAGCTTTGACTTTCGGAATTGTTTCTGAACGATCGCATCTATATCATCCGGATCGATAGTGTCGTTGTCTTGAAGTTGCTTTCTAGCAGCTTCGAATGCGGCCTGTACAGCCGCCTTATCTGGGCAGAAGAAGAAGGCTTGTATGGCTATATTGATTACATGGCCATGGCAGCGAATTCGACGCTGGGTAGCGTTCAAATAGGTAGCGAATCCTGCTTCATCAAGGCGACGGGCAAGGCGCCTTAATAGTAGATCGTTCGAACCGTGGTTATCGCCGACGCAGTAGCCAATCTGATTTAGTATTTCGTACTCGGTAATCGTATTCCATAGAGGGTCAATTTGATCGTCACCACCGTGGCTATCAGGTAGGTAGGGTAGAGCAAGGAGAGCCTTACGACGCTTGAATTCTGAATCGACAAAATGTGCCACTATCGCTAGAAAGTTCTTCCGATTTGGTGACGACCAGACGTCGAGCGCTAAGTGTATGGATGAGATAGATGTCTTGAGCTTCTTCTTAAGCATCTCTTTATCTAATTCGTACGATTCGCGAATTATATTACTAATAGTCGTATGGCTAGTTGGAACAACGTCTTTGGCCATATAATTTACCGATTGGATAAGTGCATATAGCTCTGGCCAGGTTACTGCACTGTACGGAAGGTTTCGAACGACGATAAGCTCTGCGAGGGCCTCTCGAACCAGGGGCTTATTAATGCACTCTTTAAGCTGCCTATCCAGCTTCTTCTGGGCTGTAGCTTCTGCACGGATTGCCTGCTTCTGCATCATATTTTGAATATTATTTTCCGAAGCTTTCCTAACGAGATTGCCTTCAGGAGCTATAACAATCCCATGGTGTTCCTTAAGGTGCGTACGCGCGTTTCCACTTAAATATTCCATTTTATTACAGATTGAGCAGTACCAGCAGTTCCAGTTACCCCTTTTCTTTAATTCACCTTCCTTTGGCCTCCTGTATAGGTCCCATGTTGACTTGGCTCGTATACAACGTTGTTTTCGGGGGCGTATTAGGGCATCAGCCTGGGTAGAGTCTTCCGCGACAGTAAGGCCGTCAAACAACGCAGAATCAAGTTCGGATACGTCAGACGAATTGTCAGAGGCTACAATTGATGTATTTAATGAAGGTTCGGGTGTTGACGACGACATTAGGATCAAATTATTAATAGATTTGATAGGTAAGATGTATTTTAGTAGTACAGGACCCAGTGTGTAAATGCCAAGTACCCTATCACGTTTCTAGTATAGGGCATGCACTGTAGCCGAATAGCCTCATATTGAGAGCTAATTGTACTTGAAATCTTTCAAATTTCTAGCTATTTCATATATAAATCTCTGACTAAATATATGTATTATACAAATCATATTCATGCCCTCAAAACTATACATATTCATCGTGAATAGTTTATGTATAGTATTTTATTCATGAATAGTAAAATATACATAGCAACCCTGACGAGGAGGACGAGGACGAGGTTGTTGGGGGGACATTCCGGGCGATCGTGCAATGGGGGAGCGGGAGGAAGCGATGGGGAGGGATTGAAGGGAACAAGTTGAGTTGGATTATTGGGAGGATTGTTGGGTGTTTGAAGGGTTAGGGTCACGTGAGTGGCATGAGACCCCAGTGGGATCCGGAGTGACATTTTCAAAACAGTACAGTATAACGTAATAGAGGCAGTAGCAGTACAGGGTTTGTAAGGGTGTAAGGAGTGTTTTTGATAGTTATTTGATAAGAGTTGGGGTTAATGCCCGTACAATAATCCCAGGGAAGACGTAAACACCCGTACAAGAATTTGCAGGGGAGTAGAGGGAAGCCCGTACAAGGATTTAGGGGAGAAGGTAGATGTTCGTACAAGGATTGCAGAGAGAAGTGGGATGCCCGTATAAGAATTTACAGGAGAAGTTGGACGTCCGTACAAGGATTGTATGGAGTAGTTAAATAAGGGAGGGAGAGAGATTTGAAGAGTTGAATGAAGGGAGGGAAAGAGATTTAAAGGAGAGGAGGGGAATGCCCGTATAAGAATCCCAGGGGAGAGGTAACCCGTCCGGTGCAGAACGCGGAGCGTAACAGAGGGATGGGGGTTGGGCCCGTAAGGTGTCATAAGAAGAAAGGAGGGGAAAGCAGTGGTGTTATTGGATTGGAGGGCATTTGGATTGGACTGGCGTGGATCGTATTTGGATGGGGTGGATCCGGTGCCTCAAATATTTGGATTGGATTGGATCGATTCGCTGTAGGCTCCTGGAGCTCCAATGACTTAACCCAACTGGGCAAAGGCTAAACTCGATTAGACAGGTAGCGACTCAAGCGAATTTGTTGTAGCAGCACCAAGCACCAGTACACGCGTCTGTCATACCGCGTAATGCTACAAGGACGATGTTTCCTAATAAAATTCTTTGGGAAAACGCGTCACGCACATCTATTGAAGTACTCTCGATATGGCAGACATGCCCATACGGTCCACTTATCAGTAACACCATGACGATCAAAAGCTACTTCAGCGGCTGCTCTAAGGCCACAGATACCGACAGAATTATTCTTGCCCCATCATCTATCAGCCCTCGCCGAAATGACGTCGCCGATGACACGTTGATCGAGCCCGACGAGTTTAAACTGAATGGGAAGCAGTATGTCCGCTGCCGCGTTTTGGCGAAGCCCCAGAAGCATAATAGGAAGAGGACGTCCATTGTTTGGATGTATGGCGAGGATATCCAGTTCAAGCAGGATCCGACGAAGAGGTTCTGGTACTGTTACTTATGCGAACAAAAACATCACCAGCAGGAGCTTCCAACATCCGGAAACGGTAATACTACTGCCCTAGACCACCTCGAATCAAAACACCAAATTGATAGGAAGACTGGTGAATTCAACCCGAGAAAGAAGGGTTCGTCACAGCCATCAATCATTGACTTCAATAATATATCCACCCTTGTATTCAGACGCCGGTTTGACGAATTTAAGGAACTTCTCATTCGGTGGATCGTCTATTGCCATATCGCCTTCTTTCAGATTGAGAATGCCTACTTCCGCGAACTCCTCTTTTACATCTTTCCTATCTTTCCTGGCCTAACAAAGCTCCTCCCGAAGGCCAGGCTGGTAATTCGCAGGTGGATTAAAGAGGCGTTTGACGCACGGAAGGAGAGGCTGCGTCTGGACATGGAAGAGGCCCACAGCAATGTGTCGATTTCGTTTGACTTATGGACGTCACCTAATTATCTGGCCATACTCGGTTGTGTCGCTCACTTCATCGACAAAAAGGGCAAGCGACGAACAGCTGTTCTTGCGCTTCGTGAACTCGCTGGCGAACATTCAGGCGAGAATATGGCGGATGTCCTCCTCCATATATTCGACGACTATAAGATTAGTGGCCGAATTGGGTACTTTATGGCAGATAACGCGAGTTCAAATGATACCTGCGTTGACCTGGTCCTTCAAGCTCTTTATCCAAATATGAGTAAAAAGCAGCGCCTACGACGACGTCTTCGGTGTTTTGGCCATATTGCCAACCTCTGCGCGCAGGCTTTTATCATCGGAAAGGACGCAGAGAAGATTTGCAGGGACCTTGAAGCTGCATATCGCGAAGGGGATTTGAAGCGAATTGGTGAGCTCTGGAGGAAGCGCGGTGCGGTAGGAAGGCTCCACAATGTCGTACGATATATTCGGGCCAGTCCTCAACGTCGTCAGTTCTTTAGATCAATTGAGATTGGCGGTGATCTAGCTGCATTTGATGGATTAGAGGTGAGTTCCTTCGGCCACAACCCGCAGTTAAGGATGTTAGTAAGGTACTAATGCTACTTTCTTTATAGGTTATTCAGAGCCAGTCCACGCGTTGGAACTCATACTTTCTGTCTATCGGACGCGCCCTTAACGTTAAAGAACGTATTCAGCTCTTTTGTGATCAATACGAGCCTCCGTCAGGCACAAAAGATGTCCTAGACGACCGCCTAACCCCACGGCAATGGGACGAACTCGGCCACCTCCATGACCAACTTGAGGCGTTCTACGAGGCTACCCTAATGAATGAAGGGAAGCAGTGGACTCTTGCGGATCATTTTCAGTCGTTGGACTGGCTAATTGATGAAACCCAAATTGCCCGACAGAAATTCGAACAGCTTGCCAAAGACGCCCTTCGAAAGCGTGGCCATAGTCAGGATAAACTGAACGAAGCTGACGACTACAATTGGCTTGCCGCTGCTGCTGAAGTTGCCTGGCAGAAATGCGAGCAGTACTACAACAAGGCCGACGAATCGCCGGCTTACTACGCCACTATTTCGTTAAATCCAACTCTCAAGAACCAATGGTACCATCAAGTCTGGAATGGGAACAACGATAAGCAGCCCTGTATTCAAACAGCCGTTGATGCTGTCAGGGAGTTCTGGGTTGACGAATATAGAGGCAAGTTCGCTGGAGGCGTCCCTACTCCTAACCACGTATCCAAGGCCCCAGTTTTGAAGGAGAAATCGTTCAGTTCTATTAGGAATCACAAGCGTCTAAAACTATGTCACCTAGAACTGGAATCCGATCTTGATGTACCTGCAATTGACCACTACAACGAGTTTATCAGTACTGATGTTATACGCCTCAACGACGACGAAGAATTCGACCTTATTCAGTACTGGAACGAGCGTTATCACTCGCAAACGGACTTAGCCCGTATGGCCCTTGACATATTGGCCGTGCCTCCCATGTCAGATGATTGCGAACGCCTATTCAGCAGTGCTAAGCTCCTCCTTACGGATCGTCGTTCACGACTCCAGATGGATATAATTGAGGCGAGCGAATGCCTGCGGGCTTGGTATGGACGGCCTGAGCGCCACGCTTTCGATAACTCTGAGATAGGTTCGATGGAAGGCGAGACAGGTGGTGAAGTGACGTCTGGTGGCCAGGGTGCAGAAAGGGGAGAGGGCGTTGAGGAGGGTGGCAGCGAGGCGGGTAGCAGTGAGGAGGAGCCCTGTATAATGGAAGAGAAAAGTACTACTGGCGAATTTGATAGGTTTTCCCTATAGAATTTAAATATACAGCATGCATCTCTTACACTTGAATCTGCTTACTAATCGCCGAAAAGGGAAATAATGCTATTGGATCCATATTGGAGAACCAGGAGCCTATAGGCCTTACCTTCTGGACTGGATTGGATCGAACCTCGGATCCAGCTCCAATCCTTACTCAGGTATGCCGCTAGGGAATGCCCCCCTCTCCTAAACTAAACCCTTTCAGGAAGTCATTGCCTCTTCCAGCCAAACCCCCTAGCATCTCATGCGACCTCTCTACGCGCACACATGTTACGCGTCAACGCGCTTTTGCTTGCCAACTTATCACGAACATCCTTCTCCCCGACTACTACAGCTTACTGATTAGCTCTATCTTACTGCGTACTCCTCGTACTTCTTACTGGCCGTAGAGCTGCTATGACGGCTCAACTCGGATTAAGAGAGCTCCTCGAGCAGCTCAATCTCCACGTCAACGAGCCTGAGCCAGTCATCATCTGTCGCCTGTGCAAATTTGCTCTGCATGGCACCAGCAAGTCCATCGCTGATCATGTGGTTGAAAAACACAACCATTCCAGGTATATAACGAAGCAGCTACGCGAACTTCTCAAACCGTACAACATCCTAGGCCCAAGAGAGCTCCGCCTGCGACCAGACCACTCTCCGCCCCATCCCTATCTTGCCAATCACCTTGGAAATGCGTGTAAGCATTGTGGCCATAAGACGACGAGCATCGACCTTATGGGTCGCCATTTATCTGCTAAGCACGGCGTGAAGCGCAAGCCCTTGACATGGCTCCACGATCATGTCAGCCGAGGCCTGATGCTCCAAAGCTGGGACCATAATGGAGCGTACGGTTATTGGATTGTGAAACAGGATCGTACATCTGCTACTCGCAGTTCTGTCGTCGACAGCAGCCTGCAACAGACCTCTGCACCGCGCCTGCAGCGCCTCGAACAGCTACATCTTAAAGAACTTGAACGCATGAATCGTCGTCGAACGAATGCAACCAATGACCTTGGCAGTTGCGACATGGCTTTGAACACGAACTGGATGCGACGCACTGGATGGGCGGAAACCTTCGCTGGTGCAGAGCGCAGGCTCCTCGTGCAGCTCGCGCAGATCCCCGTCGTCACGGTGCGGAATCTGCACCTCGGACTCTACGGAGGCGTGGATCTGTACAGCTGCAAGGAAGATGAGTATAGACTAAGCCTTCTAGTCGCAGCGCTAGACCAAGTCTTTGATCGATGTGAAGACACAGTCCGCTATACCGATGTTTCAATCCGGTGTCTGCTTCGTAGTTCATACCCCGATCGCACGTACAAGGCGCCTTTCGAGTTGGTTGGTCGCAAGGCAACTACCCAAAGATACAGAAGGATCTTCAAGATGGTTTTCTGTTTCTGTGTGCGCTTCTGGAGGCTGGACAAGTGCGCACGACAAAACCTTCTACGCAGGTCTCTTACCAAAGAGCAAGATGAGTCGCTGCACCAACTGTGGTTTGACCAGGCATGGTCCCTTATGCCCGAGATGAAGACGAAGGAGGCAGAGCCGCGCGCATACCAATTAAAATCAGACCCTCCAAACTTGGAAACCTGGGAATCGATTTCGGAAGATGAGAGCGACGAGTCTGCCTCCGTCATCACAGACGATGGTGAGGAAGAGTTCGAATCAGCAGAAAGCCTACTGATGACTGCATCAGAATTTGAGGCGCCTTCCAAAAGTCATAGTTTCTCGAAAAGGAATGGCAGAGAAGCTCTTTCCCGGGCTGAGCGCATGAAGCGCCGCCAGTCCACTAGTATGGCCCACGCTGCAAGTGCTCTGGATTCGAGAAGGGATCATGAAACTCCTCAACCCTTTGAAAAAAAGGAGGCGACATGGAGTAGCCTACTGGAAGATATGCTCTTCCACTTTGTATATTTTCTATCAACAGAGGAATATGAGGATGGCACGCCGTCCTCCACCCTTCTGATATACTCCAGCGGTGTTCTTGGCTTGACTCAAGGTGGCTCTACATTCGAACGCGCGGGGAATTATACGTCAAAATTGTCTGCCATGATCTATTGCGTTCGAATGATTATCCTCGAAGCTACTCTTCCTCGGTTTGCTCATGTTGGCCTGGGTTGGAGCGTTAGACCACGCCATGGACAAGTGGAGCTCCTCAATCAGGCCCGTGGAAAAAATTTGTGCCTGGGATCGCCAACGCCAATGAATGAGCTTCTTAGCCTACGCGATTACGGGAGGGTAAGCAGTCGCTCAGAAGGGCCCTCATTCCGCGTGACTTGGAGCCAAGACGGCCAGGTCGTCTCTTGGGAAAAACATAGCCTTTCCATGGCGAAGTTCCGTCAGATCAGCCACGACTCTATTCAGGACACTTTGGCAGTATGCAGTGAACTTATGTATGGTTGGAGTCCGCCAATCGATCTGGGTAGCATTCGTGACCATCTTGCTGATACTTCCGCCGGCTATTCCTTCGTGACTGACAGTGCGAATGGCCTCTCAGAATCGTACCTAGAGCTATCTCGCAGGGCTTCCTTGGCGACGGTTAATGGACTGCTGGCTGATGATGACTGGGACGACCAAGCGGTCCGCCGGTACCTAGAGCTATACAGTCAAATGACCGAGCTGATGATGTTGTCGCTGTATTTGCTGGGAGGACAGGCTCCAAGGGGAACAGAACTGTCAGCGCTCGAGCACTGCAACGGGTCTTCGACATCTCGTGGTGTGTGTGTATATTCACGTAAGATGGCGCTGATCTTCAGGCACGCCAAGTCCCGGCGCTCGACCAATCATGAGTTCTACGTGGTGAGATTCATGCCAGATGAAGTTGGTCGGCTTCTCTACTATTATCTTGTGTTCATTCGGCCATTTGTATGCATGCTCCATCGAGAGTTCCACGCAGGGGACATCGATAGCACGCTTCTCTTTTCATTGCCGACTGTTCCAAAAGAGCCATTGAAGACGTCGGTGCTTACGAAGGCACTCGAGCGTCAAACCACGAGCACTGTGGGTTTCCGATTGAGCGTTAGGACATATCGACAGCTAGTGATTGCAGTAACCGATAAACATATTCGACACATATCAGAACCTTTCAACAGGCATGACGACCGAAGCACAAAGGCAGATCCGAATGTAGCATATGCATGGCAGAGTGGGCACAGACCACTGCAAAGAGGCATGTCATATGGAATTGACGGTGCATTCCCGGATACGCTTCAACCTGCGCTGCTCAATATTTACGAATGGGCATCGAACGAGTGGCACAAGTTTCTGCAGCTAGAACCAGCAGCTCACAACGCCTGTATCGAGACGATCGAAGGTCAAAAGCGTAAGGTGCCGTCTTCTTCCAGCGATAGTTCTCCAAAACGGCGTTGTACCACTCAGCGAACGGGCATAGATTCATCCCCACCGAATGAGCAAGCCCTCCTCAAGCCCATGCCACACAAGATCGGCCAAGGCCCGTGGGCGAAGGAAGTCGAAGTTGCCTTTTACAAAAGCACACTAAAACAAGCATGGCTAGGTTGTATGCCTATCTTTAGTCGCCCAAGTCACTTCGAGCGCGACAGAGTGATCGAGGAGAGGAAAAAGATTTTGGCCCACATCACGAGCGAAGAAGCAGAACTCAACAGACGCTTTGATTCCCGCCACCGGCTGCACGGTATAGATAAAGAGTTCGTACGCTGGAGAAACGTTGGCTGCCAGCTTTGTTACGCGGACAGTGGGAAGATGGAGCCCGATCACCTACTTGAGCACTGCAACCGTCACCGTAGCTCCGCAAGAGCTCGACAAATTTTCGATTGGCTTCAAGCGCTCGAGCTTCCACGGCGCTCAAGGGGTGCTAGCTGGTGCAATTTATGCTCCATGACTGAATTTGTGTGTGCAGATATCATTACAGGCGTCCGGCTAGGTGACGCCAAGCACGAGGCCGAAAGAAGTTATTGGAGAGAGCAGGCGGAGAAGTCGCTTGACGGGGATGGGAAATGCCAAATGAAGCTGGTAGTAAAGAGGACTATTGCTGCACTTTGTGCTTACGATGAACACATCCTTGGAGCCTTTTTGATGGAAAGACTTAGTGAGGAGAACGGAGTAGATATCATGGCGAAGAATCAGGTAGAGTTCTGGTTCCGGCAACGCGTCTCTCTGGGTGGCAGTGCAGTCTTGAGGCTTCTTTTCGTGTTTGAAATGCTTATAAGTGCTTTCAACTTCAGACGATCCCAGCCATCAGCGACAAAGAGCCCTAATTCAAGCGTAATCTCCCCACTGCTATGTGGTTACGGCTGGGACAACGACGATGAAGTACAGGGCTGGCACAACACGTTGAAGTGGTGGATGGGAAAATGTGGATTCTGTGCTGGACGCGGGCTCGAAGATACCAAGATCAATCACAGTTTGAGCAACTGTAGGCGCGGGGGATCAACACAGCGGTCGATCCGCATGGGCGAAGCCATCTTTCTTGAAGGTTTCAAAGCGAAAGGTGGTTGTGCGAGGTGCGCTGTGCCTCGAGAAATTTGTGACAGGTGGGCAAAATCAAGCGACGGAGTCTGGAGAGAGCAACCTCTGGAACGTTGTCAATACGGGCGCTTGGTATACGATACAGTTGTCGGGCTATACCAATGTACCGATACAAGGTACGCCTTCGACTTGTTGACAACGATAGAAGAGGAGGGTGAGGAGGAGTACCGTGACCTGGACGATGTTGACGTGACCATGTGGCTATGTAGGAAGTTGGTTGTTGCCAACGTTGAAGGTACTGAGATGCTGCGACAGCTTTGGGTATGGACGCAAATGCTACAAAAGGCACGCTTAGAGTACTAAGATTTTAGAGTACTTTTGGGGTCGTCATAACGACGCTAGATCTCTACCAAGTAGCTAGAGTACAATGATGCTGCAGCATATCAGCCCTAGTTCTTCTAATAAGTACCCTTAAAAATGTACTGTTACGAGAAGGAGCGAAGACATTGATCAAAATATACGGTTGCTTACATTACGCGATGTCATTGTAATTCTATTGCTACTCGTGTAGAATACGCATCCTTAACCTTCGGAGAGGTAGACAAAGGCTTAGAACTACTTGATAATGCTTTCTTGAAGACTTTGGCGTCTTGGTCTGCAAGCAGCGTGGTACTGCAGTCGTTAATCTCGACACGTATCCCCTGCAGCATCATACTATGTACCTACACTGTACCTTTAGGGTTATGTTAGGTTGCCCCCAGGGGCAAGAATTGAGTTGGCCTCCGGGGGCAAGACCCTAGGGGGGTTAACAAGCGTGGGAAGTAATGCCTGCCCCTAGGGGCAAGATGCCTGTGCGAACAACGTAGCTTCGCGAACTTCAAAACTTTATATAGCCTTCCCACCTACCACTCTATAGCGTGCCTATTCCATAAGAAGCTATTTTCCTAGGCTCTATTATACAAAAACCGCTCCTATGAAACGCAAAGGCGATAAAACGGCTGTTAAGGGAAGGAAGAAGCAACGAGTAGAGGTGAAAGATGTAGACTCCGTTCACGAGCAGGCTGAGCCATATCGACTGGCTACTGCTAGGTTTCCAATCGATGTGCTTACTTCAGAGTAGACGACTGGCACCAACCGGTCCATCAACGAACACCACAAGCGCCGCCTCTGCCAGACATTCAGAGAAGTAGGCGTCCTTCGCAGAAATGAAAGCCGCCGACTGCGGGTTGCTTGCACAAAAGCGCAAGTGCACCAGATGCTTGACTATCTCAGGCTGAGAGAAAGCGGAGTTCCGAGCGATCGTAGTGGCCAGCGAACTGAGGGAGGAGATGATGCGGATTGGCCATCGTTCGAAGACTGGAGTAGCGTTGTTGGACAGAGGGCAGAACCTATGGCGTGCAACCATCGAGTAGAGGCCTTAAAGGAATATTTGCATGGTTCTCAGTCTGCGCATAGGGGGCGGTGGTGGATTGGTGACATCTACGACAAAGGTTCCATCCCTTAAGCCGCAGCAGCTAAGACGAGCTAACCCTAACGGCAGACGCAAAAAAAAAAAGCTCATAGGTAGCTGTTATTAAGAGCTGAGTTTTTGGGACGGGCTCTTAAGTGGCCGGGACCACGTCTAACCGAAAAACCTTGCCTAAATGCGAGATACTGTCGTTGTTCCGCTGCTGACTGTCAAGGTCTATAGGCAGGATATTTAAGTAGAAGCGTCCGCGAACTAATGCAGTCTTTGGGTCTGGTCTTGAGCGAAGACCACACAAGGAAGATTATCCACAATATGCTTGTAAGACTACGCTGTGTAATTTAAACAGCTACTAACACGGTAAGAGCTGCAAAAAGCCAGACAAGAGGTGTGCTGTGTAGTAACTCGCCGTGGTTCTTATTCTCGTTCTTGTTCTCGCTGTCAAAGTTTACAGTAATATTCATAGCCGGCCTCGTTGACTTGGGCCTAGCCTCCCGAGTTTTGCGCGCTTTCTCAGACCCAGTCCTAGTAGGTCTCTTGCTTTTTGATCGTTCCAGGCTTCTTTTTACCTCCTGTTTGCTTGGTGCATTGTACACGTTCCCTGCGACGGTGTGTAGGCTAGCCCACGGCTCCACAAACAACGCTGCCGGGTCCTCAGGTTGGCCATCTGTTGTGTTTAGAAGAAGCTGTGTAGAGCCATCCAGTAGAGGCAGGTTACTAGTTGGCAATTCCATAGCATAAGGTGCCTGCGAGGAGGGCTTTTTTGGGTTGACAAGCTCGTACACCATCTTGCCCGCGAGAAACGTAAGCTGATGGGAGGACACCAGACCCGACTGCATAGAGCAAAGAGACGGAGAGGATGCATTGCATCTGGCCTCATCAACCAGAAGGAGCGTGTAGGAGCCAGGAAGCCTCTGCTCTGTGCCTATCCTTACAGCCACGGCAGGATCTATGGTGGCTGCGGGGCCTACGTGTTAGGGTCATGTTGCTGTGCACAGCGTAGATAGCAACTCACGCTCCACGGGGATGCCAACACCGCCACTAGCAACCGCCGTGTTGAATTCTACGGTAAGATTATCCATGGCTATGCCTCTTACAGACTGTAAAAGGCCAGCCATCAGAACTGTACGACAAGTGAAGTGCATTTTTGGTAGGCAGGCGTAAGAGGAGATAGATAGACAAATAGGAGGACAGGACGTTTAGGCTGGGTAGGTAAGAATAGACGAAAGAAAAGAGAAAGGGGCACAGCGAATCCAAAGATGAAGGAAATGCAGCAGAGACAGATGCCGAAAGAGCGTCGGTTTTTTGTAGCCGTTACCTCGCTGCCGCATATCGCATACGGACTTGGTGTAAAGCGCAGCACAAGGTAAAGACAGCATACCTAACACTAGCGTTTCTCTACGTCCCTGCTGCATCATGCAAAGACCTTAGTTGTCAACAAAACAGCATAGCGAGAATAGCTAAACGTCCAAGTAACTAGCATGTCAGTAAATCCCGACTGTTGGGCCTGTGTTGGGGAAGTGAGAACCAGCGGTTGAAACAGTTCGCCAAGGGAGGTGCAGTGGAGACGCACAGACTGTTAGAGGTCGGAGTAAATGCACGAGCTGCGCTAAGACACTTACAGCAGCTTCTAGAAGGCTTTGAAACACTACACAGACCAGACAGGTGTTTCTTAGCCGCTGATCCTGTTACCCAATACGGCTGCTTCGTTTATGCCCCCTTCTGTTCAGTGTGGTGATTAATTAGCGCGATTGTGTCAAGTTCGGCCGCGTTATGCCGAATAGGCCGTGCACTGGGGGTGCTAGGGAAGTACCGTTCATGCCAAGGCAATGCGGGTCTAGTCATTGTTGTCGTCTATGTCGCGACGTCCCTGCCAAGAACAAACCCTACGAGTTTCTTCAAGAGCCTCCCTTATTATACGATTGTTTTTGCTGACAAACAGATAGGTTTGAAGGGCTATCGTTTATGCGTCTGGCTTGGTAGCTAACATGTCGAAACGATGCAAGCAGCTTGGCATGTTAGGGGCACGATTTTCGTCCTTATAGGAGGTATCTTGAAAGGATATAAAATAAGCATCTTTTACCCTAATTAGAACTCATATCATTAGCATCTCTCTATTTCATTTCTAGACACGCATCTTCTGTGAATGATTTCACTCAGCGCTCTTTTCCCTAACTTCAAGACTACCAATCCTTAACAAAGCCCCGTTCACTATGCGAGCATCAACGGTCGCGGCCATTTTGGCGTTTACTGCAGGCATGACTGCTAATGCCGCACCTGTTGTCCTCTCAGAGGGTCTCTCTGATAGCCTCCCGTCTGGGCTTCTAACCACGGTTGGCCTTGATGTACCTGCAGGTGTTGATGATCTGTAGGTCCCACACAGCGAACAATATACTAGGTTACTAACAGCATCAGGAGCCAGACAATCCGAGACCAGAGTTCTGAGGAGGCCCAGGCGGTTGCAAAGAGAGAGCCACAGCGAGGCCGGGGCCGCGGTGGACGTGGCCGGGCGGGTCGTGTTGGCGGTGTTGTTGAGGGTGTAACTGAGGGGATTGGCGGCGCAGCAGACGCAATTTTCATCGGGCAGACGATCCAGGACCAGACATCTCAAGAGGCGCAGCCAGTGGCGAAGAGAGAGCCACAGCGAGGCCGGGGCCGCGGTGGACGTGGCCGGGCGGGTCGTGTTGGCGGTGTTGTTGAGGGTGTAACTGAAGGTATCGGCGGGGTGGCAGATGGAATCTTCATCGGACAGACGATCCAAGACCAGACGTCTGAGGAATCGCAGCCAGTAGCGAAGAGAGAGCCACAGCGAGGCCGAGGACGTGGTGGACGCGGGCGAGCTGGTCGTATTGGCGACGTCGTTGAGGGCGTAACTGAAGGTATCGGCGGTACAGCAGATGCTATTTTCATTGGGCAGACGATCCAAGACCAGACCTCTCAGGAATCGCAGCCAGTTGCGAAGAGGGAGCCGCAGCGAGGCCGGGGACGTGGTGGACGCGGGCGAGGTAGTCGTGTTGGCGGTGTTGTGGAGGGCGTAAGTGAGGGGATTGGCGGCGCAGCAGACGCAATTTTCATCGGACAGACAATCCAAGACCAGACCTCTCAGGAGGCGCAGCCAGTGGCCAAGAGGGAGCCGCAGCGAGGCCGGGGACGTGGTGGACGCGGGCGAGGTAGTCGTGTTGGTGGGGTGGTTGAGGGTGTAAGTGAGGGTATTGGCGGGGTGGCAGATGGAATCTTCATCGGACAGACGATACAAGACCAAAGCTCTGAGGAGGCGCAACCAGTGGCGAAGAGGGAGGCACAGCGAGGCCAGGAAGGTGGTAGACTTGGGCAGGCAGGGATTTGCCAGGTGGGGGTTGAGTCAGCGTGTAATGGCGACTCAGCTAGACCAGATTTGGAGTTTGGTGCAGATTTAGACTTCACTGGTGCAGATTTCTAAGATAGATCGTTAGTAGTTTCTACAAGCGAGTAAAGTACAAAATATAGATTGTTAATAAGCAAGTCGATTTATTTAGGGTTGTAACAAGCTACTATAGATAAGGGAGTAATAAAAAGCAGTGTATAAAGCATAAAAAAGAATTGTAAAAAGAAGGGTAAGGGATTGTATTAGAGGTAAGTAGTAATAGTATTATTATTTAGGGGGTTAGAGAGTAGGTTTAGAGTTAATTAAGAATAAGGTAGAGTTAAGTAAAAGGTATAGAAGTGTTAGATAAAATACTAAAATACGCTTTGCAGAATTAATAATTACGATAAATTAATTGTGTGTTGATTATAATTATATTCCTTATTAAGTTCTGTCTCCTACTTTCTTCTATATGTCCTCTACTTCTAAAGGTTCTGTTAATTAGTAATAGTTATTAGTCCTTCCTATACTGTACTTCTAAGGTTCTCCTTATATTTAATAAGAAGAGTAAGTTATTTTAGAGTTTAATAAGAGTAGGTTAAAAAGTGTTAAGATATAATAGAGAGTAGATTAGTAGCAGTAAGAGATTAATTAAAATTAAGATTAAGAGTATTCTTATTAGATATAAATGTGTAAGTTTAAGGAGGCTAGATAGTAGCACAAGTATTAAGTAGAACTAGTTAGTAGAAGGGCATGTAAAAGAGTTTTAATAGAGAAGACATAATAAAGCAACTAGGGTAATAATAATAAATTTGGGGTTAGTTTAGGTAAATAGTTATTTTATATAACAAGGGGGATAAGTTATTAATTAGAATGATATAGTAATTTAATTTAGTAATAGTAGAAGGATAAGCATAGAGGTATTTAGTATTATAAGAGAAGAGTTATGTATATTAGTAGAAGAAGAAGAAGTAATAGGTTATAAATTAGGTAATAGAGGTTAGGTTAGAGTTCTATAGAAGATTAGAAGATTAGAAGATAAAGAAGAGTTATAAGTAGATTTTAAAAGTGTAGGTAAAGTAAGTAATAGTAGTAAAGTATTTAGGTTAAAGGTTAGGGTAAGTTAAGTAGGGGTAAAAGAGGGGCAAACGACTAAAGTAGGGGTAAATAAGAAGGAAAGTAGTAAAGTAGGGGTAAATAAGGAGTAAACAACTAGAGTAGGGGCAAAAAAGGAGTTAGCGACTAGAGTAGTAGTAAACTTATAAGAAGGTGTAACCGTAACGAGGGGCGGTCTAAGCAGCAGGCTGAGCAGCAGGCCGAGCAGCAGACTAAGCAGCAGGCTAAGTAGCAGCAATACAAGCGGCGATAGGAGCAGCAGGAGCGCGAGGCAGCAGTGCACAGTCTGTGGCAGTGTCCGCAGCTAGGGCAGGAGGGTTTCTGAGAGATAGATGAGCTGCGGAGCAGAGTAAGGTATAAAAAGGAGGTTCAAACGTGCTGGAAGTGTGGGATGATGGAGTATCTCTGCGGCAGAAAGCAGGGTAGCAAGCAGAGCAGCAAGCAGAGCAGCAAGCAGAGTAGTAGGCAGGCAGATTGCGCATGGCCGAACGTAACGATAGCAGTACTATATAGGCTACGAGCAGCAGCAGAGGCAAAAGCAAAGCTAGAGGTAGGTAGAGGAATTCAAGATAGTAGGCTTTGGGAGGTAGGATATTGAGGGCAGGTAGATAGTAAGGAGGAGCTAGGTAGATGGATAGGAGAGGTATATCAAGATAGGCGGATTTTTAAGGATATTACTAGTAAAGGAGTAGCTAGTATTATATATAGTATCTTAGAAGAGCAAAGAAGAAAATAGATATATTTTATATAGTATTTATAAAAGAATAGTTAACTAGTTTAAATAAGAAAAAAGAAGAAGAGAGTAAAGTAATTTAATATAAGATATTAGAAGGAGAGTAGAGAATAGCTAGCTACGTTAAATAAGAAAAAGAAGAAAGAGAGTAAAGAATAGCTAGCTACTTTAAATAATATATAAAATAGCTATAATTAGGTTAATTTTAAGAAAAGTTAAGTTTATATATAAGTCTTAGTAGAAAATACTATATAAATAACAATAGTAAGAAGCTATAGTATATAAAATTATTCTAGAAATATAGTAGTATAACTTTTATAGTAGTATAATAAGAAGTTATTAAAATATAAAAGTTAAAAGATAAAAAGAAAAGAAGAATAAAAATATTAGAGTTAATAATTAATAATCTTATAGTAAAGAATAGTTTTTAAAGTAAAGTAGATAAAATAGTAGTAAAGAAGAAAGTAGTAGGTAAAGTAGCAGTAAGTAAAGCAGAAGTAAGTAAAGTAGAAGATAATATAGTAGTATGTAAGATAGTAGTATGTAAGATAGTAGTATGTAAGATAGTAGTATGTAAGATAGTAGTATGTAAGATAGTAGTATGTAAGATAGTAGAAAGTAAGATAGTAGAAAATAAGATAGTAAGTAAAAGTATAGCTAAAGTAGTAGTAAGTAAAAGAGTAGATAATATAGTAGTAGGTAATATAGTAGATAAAGAAGTAGATAAGAAAGTAGTAAGTTAAGTAGTAGGTAAAGTAGTTAATAAGTAAGTAGATAAAATAAAAGTAGATAAAGTAGTAGTAAAAGAAGTAAAAGTAAATAATAGGTTAGTAGTATTAATAGGAAAAAAGAAGAGGAAGGTAAAAGAATTAAAATATAGTATAAAGAAGAGTAAATAATAAGTAAGTATAATTAAAAGAAAGAGGTTAAAAAGAGTAAAGTAATAAAAGATAAGTTAAAAAGCGTGAAGTAATAAAATAGAGGTTAAAGAAGAATAGATAGTAAGTAGTATTAATTAGAAAAAAAAAGATAGTATAATAATATAAAAGAGTATAGTACATAGAGATATTATAAGTAATAGAGTAGATAGTATAGTAGAAGTAATATTATAAAAGTTCCGAATTTAAAAAGAATAAAATAGTAGGAATAGTTTTAAAGTTAATAAGAATAATTAAAGTAAGTAGTAAGTAGTTAAAGACTAAGTAGTAAATAGTTTTATAAAAAAAACGAAAGTAAAGTAATATAATATAGTAGAGAAGAATAGTAAGTTATAAGTAGTAGAGTAGGTAGTATAGTAGAAGTAGGAAAATTAAGGTTTAGAATTTAAAGAAAATAGGATAGTAGAAATAGTTTTAAATTTATTAAGAAATATTATTTAAAGTTAGTATAAGTAGATAGTAGTAAGTAGAAAGTAGTTTTATGTTATTAAGGTTAAAAAAAGGAAAGTAATAGAATATAGTATAAGAGTAGAAAGATAGTAGGTATATAGTTTATAGTTTTAGTTAGTTAAAAAAGAGATTAGTAATTTAATATAGTATAGAAGGAGATAGATAGTAGAGTTTTAGTTTGTAGTTCTATAGAGTTAAGAGTTAAGAAAACAAAGTAATAGTATAGAAGTAATAGTATAGAAGTAATAGTATAGAAGTAATAGTATAGAAGTAGATAAATAGTAAGGTTCTCGTAAGTAGTATTATAGAGAAAAGAAAAAGAATAGTAAAGTAATTATATAAAGTATTAAGGGAGATAAATAGTAGGGTTTTACTAACTAGTTTTATAGGGGTAAGAAAGAAGAGAGTAAAGTAATATAATATAGTATAGAGAGAGAAAGATAGTTAGGTTTTACTAACTAGTTTTATAAAGAGAGAAAGATAGTAGAGGTTTACTAACTAGTTTTATTTAGTTAAGAAAGAGGAGAGTAAAGTAGTATAATAGAGTATTAAGAGAGAAGGATAGTTAGGATTCGCTAACTAGTTTTATAGAGGTAAGAAAGAGAAGAGCGAAGCGATAGAATATAGTATAGAGGGCGAAAGATAGTAGGGATTTGCTAACCGGTTTTATAAGGATATAAAGAGGAGAGTAAAGCAATACAATATAGTATAGGGAGTAGAAGGAAGTAGGGATTCGCTAACCGGTTTTATAGGGTTATAAATGAGGAGAGTAAAGTAATATAATATAGTATAGAGGGAGAAAGATGGTAGGGATTCGCTAACCGCTTTGAATAGGAGAAAGAAAGAGGAGAGCGAAGCGATACGATATAGTAGGGGGTTAGGGTTAGGGTTAGGGTTAGGGTTAGGGTTTAGGGTTAGGGTTAGGGGGTTAGGGTTAGGGTTAGGGTTTAGGGT